>OMLF01021713.1:0-12843 GCA_900302615.1 Holocentrus rufus | reverse complement strand
TGTTTCTCACTGTCCTAAAATTACCACTGCTGGTTGGCTAAGTCACATTTGCGCCACAATCAGTTAGCATACTGTATGCTAAAGCTTCCAGAAAAACAGACGTTGTCAACTCTCTTATTAGATATTAGGTATAGAGAGCCCATCCTCACTGTTCATCCCAGCTCACTGTAAAGATACCCAAATAAAATACACACACACACACACACACATAGACACAGAGACAGGTGTTTACATAAAAACACACACACACACACACACACACACACACACACACACACACACACACACACACTCAAACAAAATATCCTCTCTCTCATGACCTAGATTTTCTAATGCCTGAATACAGAGGCAAGAGGACACACAGAGGTCTCATTTTCTCTCAGACCACTTGAATTACAACATGCTGAGAGATTATTATGGAATTTTTACCCAATGAAGTCCCCAAAATCGCATCTTTATGGGTGGATTTTAATGTGGAAACTGTCTGATTCCCTGAAATTGACAGAAAACAAACTGAGTGGACAATCCCTGATGTCAGACTTTTTTGTCAGACAAGAACACAGATGTATATTTTTGTAAGCATTCTGCCAGATTATTCCAGTCAGCTTTTCTTGACTGTGTACACAGATCTAGAGATCAGTTTAAAAATGGTTTAGGAAAGTTTAGGAAAGTGGACCCTGTCAGCGTAAATGTGTAAATCTGAGGCAAACAAACAGGCAAATTGCTTCGGCAAAAAAAAGAAATTACACAAGATTGAAAGAAATAACAAATAGCTGTCCGTCCTCATGGCCACAGTGCACACTGAGATCTTGCAACTATGTGGATTTGAGTCCAGCTCGACTTTACGACGCCATCTGAGATTCAAATAAATAAGCTGCTTTTGTCCTGTTTAAGGAAACTTGAGCAGTGCGGATGCAGAATCAGGCTGAAGGACGGTCTGCCTTCACTGTGCCACTCTGCTACTTTTACACAACAGAACCTCATACTTTTTACTTGATACCGAAGGAAAATGACTCCTACCTTAGCTAAATGCTGTTTTGATGTTATAGTACAAGCCTACTGCCAGATATATATAGCTTCTTGAATCAAGTGTCATTTTCTTGATCCCAGTGGCCTGATCTGCCTTATTTCAACATATTTATACTTGTTCCCAGAAACAAGTAGGATTATCTCATCCCACTGGCAGACTTTTTCACTTGTTTTAAGAGAAACAAGATTTTCACACTGAAATTGAGACTAAATGACTTGTTAAAACTGATATTTTTTATAGTGTGTGATGCCAATGCATTTAACATGAAGGTCTCACTTCTTCATCATGAAAGGATGTGACTGATAGACATACTCATATGTTCAATCGGTTCAGGCAGAAAGCGGAGTTTGGTTCAGGTTAGCTTACGGTTTTGGTCCTGGTTAAACAAAGCCAAACTTCCATCTCATGATTTGGGAATTGAACCCATGCACCTTCACATTCCACTGCGCTGTTTGTACTGTCAAAATCTTTCACTGTCAATTTCAAAGAAACCAACTTCTCTTTCAGTTTCTGCACATGGACCCTGATGTTCATATTTTAAAAACACTGTGCTCATCTCAGAAAATGTCATGCCAGGCTGTTGTGTTGGTTTGCAGTGCACTTATTATGGCATCAAACACATATCTCAGCAAAACCTTTTTTCCCGATTACAAGTTTGATTGCATGACGGGAGAATTAAACCTGACAAACCCAAGTAACGTTATCCAGATGCTAATGGTTGTCTCCGGTTTAATTTCCTGCAGCTATCAACTTGTCAAAGCTTCCCTGACATTGCACATTCTGCAGATAGGCTAGAACTACAAACTATGAAGATAAGAGCTACACGTCCAAAATTCAGATCAATCGCGCAAAGTGCAACATGCAAAATCCAGTTTAAAAAGCACGAAAATCTCTCCAAGCCCCGACAAGTTGGCTACGCCTCATAAGTCAGCAATGTAGACAGAGGAAGTTATTCAAATCTTACCTTGCTGTTTCACCACAGTTTCCAACTGCTGCTCAGAGACAAAATAATCCATGTAATCCAGCAGGAGTTTTGCCAAAAAAAAAAATGTGTTCCTCGTTTCCAATAAAAACACTTTTTTTTAACTTTCAGTTTCTGCAAGCGATGCCCCAGTGTGAGGAAGACAAGTGGGTTTGTTTATAAACACAGTTTGTGCTTTTGGCACCATCTAGTGGTAGGATACCCTAAGACTATTTACCAGTGACAAGGATGTACTGCATTCATTGCTTATAATTTGACCGAGACGCAAGCCACAGGGAAAGTATGCATTTCAGATGTCCGGACTAAAACGTTTTAGTCTCGTCTCGTCAACACAAACGAACATACATTTCATCATAGTTTTTATCATAGTTAACGAAATTAACACTGCCACTGGCTACACAGACACATTTCAGCAGTTTAGTGTTTTGAGTTATATAAATGAATGATAAAACTATAGATGGGAGTAACTAACTACATGTACTGAGATTGCTCTTATTGTAACATTAGAAAATAATGTTAATTGAGCAGTTTTTTTGTGTACTTCTTCTTGAGTATTTTTTAAAATCTAGTACTTTTCCCTGGTTGTGTTTGTGCTGCAGTTCAGTTCTTGCCTCCATGTGAAAGTGGCTTCATCCCAGAGAACAGACTGAGCATCAGAAAATGTTTCAACTGACAGACTGTGTTTCCATTCCCAGTGAACAGTCAGCCAGCAGAGAAGAGAGGCGGAATGTGCCTTTACTTTGCTTGTCACCTTTAAGGCCAAAACGCACTGAGAGCGATTTTGACATGCGTCTGCTGACGCCTGTCTTCTGACGCTTTTCTAAACGCTCCGCGGGCGTCTATATTCTGGTGTCGGGGTCACGGACCAACCCACCTGGCTTCAAAACTGCAACCAGTTGTTTCTCGTAGAAAGTAAACTGACAAAATAAGTCCTGATGTTTCATGATGTTCAGTTTTATTCCAACAATGTTGACAGCAGGCCAAACAAGCAATGCGATTTCCACGGGTTGATGTCTGACTCTGGCAAGACGGTGCACATCTTCAGCCTTCTTCCTAAACACATTGAGTGCCTGGAAGGGTGTGTTTGATTCATTGTTCCCATTTTCGTCAAATGTGTGGACCACCTGACCATTCATGATATTGTTTCTGATGTGCAAGACGAATACCGTAAATCCTAATAATAATAATCATAATCATAATAATTATAAAAACATAGCGTTACAAGACAGAATACATTTAGCCGAATATAAGATATGGTAATAAAAATAGCTGAATAGAAATTAAAAAAAGAAAGAAAGAAAGAATAAAAGCTAAATAAAATAATTTAGAAGTCTGTTAAGTGTTTTGCCAATCATTTTTAATAAAAAATCTTTTAATACTTTAACATTTTGATATAAATTAAACGCACACTTCCAAACACTGTGTGTTTGAAGTTCGAACCCACACCGTCATGCCAGTCACACAACACATGGAGGTCCTATCGTCCATCATCTCCTTTGGCTTGAACGGAGCAGCTGATCAGGACTGTCTGCGCATCAACATCACTCTCTGTGAGTTTTGGCCTTTATTTTGTCATTTCTCATTTCTCCACTTAAGACAATCTAGTTTGAACTCTGTGCTCTCGTCTTTTTAGAACGACATGGAAAAGATCACATGGAGCCTGTTCTCTTTTCTAAAAACTAACTCAACTACTTTTACTGACACCACATTTTACATCTGAACACTGAACTGAAGACTTGAGCTTGAACATTAACATCCTGCCAGAGTCAGAAATATCACTGCTGGACCAGAGTTGAGATTTTGGTTCTGATCTTGACATCTTGATTGTTTTTTGTTTTGTTTTTTGGCCACTTTACTTCCTTAAACATTTTTTATTCCTGGTGGGCTGGTCTGCCTTATTCTTCTTATTCTGTCTTGTTTCAACATATTTATACTTGTTCAAAGAAAAATTCCTTGAACAAGTGAAACTGCATCGGAAACAAGTGGGATTATCTCATCCCACTGGCAGATTTTTTTGACCTTTTTGGAAAAACAAACAAACAAAACAAGATATGAACTCTGACAGAACTCTGAAATGACAGACTTTTGTCTCCAGTTTCCAGCTGCCCCTTCTCGCTCACCCCTCAGTAAACGTTTTATGTTTTCTGGCCTGTTAAAATTTGTGTAGTGTGAAACTATGTTGGACTACATAGAAAACAAACTAACAGTATCAGTTTCACTCTAATCTCCGCCAGTAAAATGGACTTTTGCATAAAAAAGTGCCCTTTTTTTGACCCTCTAAAGTGTTCTAGAATATGTGTAGCACCAGTCACATGCCAAATGATGGTATTTCCGGATAGCTAAACATCTATAAAATATGGTATGTGTAGAAATGAAAGGAGTGAAAAACAAGTAAAAACAGGCTAGGTGGATAAAACTGAGCCTGGCCTGGTGGTAACTTAGAGCATATGATGTTTAACAGTTGGACATTCTGGATAAAATCATCCAGGATGCTTTTATCCAAAATGCTCTATATCACCAAGAGTCCATAGATTTTTATCGAGTAGGAACTGAACTGTCCATGGCAGTGTTCATGCTTTGCTCTTCTTAATGTGAATCAGATTCAAAAAAGGTGTTGATATCAGGACGAAAATGAGCTCCAGGTGAAGTTTTATGCGAGGGCGTTTGATTTATTACCCCTCCTGCATGAAAAGCAGCAGAAGCAGCCCCCCCTTACACCCAAAACGTCCCACTGGGCAAACTGCTGCCCTCATAAAACTTAAACGTTTGCTCTGTTTGAGAAATGATCTGAAGTTCACGTCGAAAGTATATCTTCGGTGAAGCACGAACAGAATGTAACGCAGAGAAAGATTCTCTGAATATTTGGAAGAGTTTCTGTTGCCTCTCTCTCTCTCTCTCTCACACACACACACCCCCACACACACACACTCTCACTTATGTCACTTTAGAGGACATTAAATAGACTTACATTAATTTCCTGGAGACTTACTCTAACCTTAACCTTTGACCTTAAGATCAGCTTTTTCTAACTGGGGACACCGATTTTGTCCCCAATTGGACATGCGTCCCCAATTAACTGGTCTTGGGTCTGGTTTGTGTCCAAGAAAGTAGGCAAAACCAGACCAACACCACCCACACACAAACAAACACAAACACGTTTGCTGTTCAGTTTTAATGTCAGGACAGCAGGGCCACATGTGGAGACAAATGCACACAAATACAAAATAAAATGTAAAACAAACTTGTTATACATGTTCATACACACACACACACACATACAGAGCACATACACACACTCTCAGATGAACACACATATGTATATATACACCACACACACACTCGCACGCACACACACACACACACACACACACACACACACACACACACACACACTCTAACTCTGCTGTCTTGTGTGTTTCAGGCAGTCTGGACCAAGGACAGCGAGAGACAGAGAGAGAGATCAATTGTCAGGAAGCTGGTTAACAGGACAAGGCCGTGAAACAGCAGGGAGCCCGGCACACACACACACGCGCGCACACACACACAAACACACACACACACACATACATGGAGACAGACAGAAAGCCACAGGAAGACTACTGAAACAGCAGGGAGCTGTCAGTACACATCATAAACTGAGTGGAGGTGTACACACACACACAGACACACACACACGCAGACAAACAGCGAATCTACACAAACATCGAAATATCAGATCTGCGGACGCAGACATATTTACAGATTATAAACCACACACACACACACACACACACACACAAAGCTCTGTGATTGACAGCTACTACAGTGATGGCAACATTTTGGAAAGCCAGACCTCGTCCATTTGTAACCCACTACTTTCCAGAACTACAGTGTAGAAAAACACTCTTCGCAGCTGAATGGGCAACATGGTGAGGCAACGCCGGCTGCTGTTGTTTAACTCTGAAGAAAGAAGAGAGAGGGCGGCAGCAGCTGATGATGCACTGTAACATCAGCAGGATGAAAGAGTAACTTGTCACAATATATTAAAGTGTTCATCTGACTGGGTTGAAAATGTAATAAAATCTGTGGTTGTCTATAATGTGATGACATCATGTTACCACATTAACCAGCGATTAATGAAAATTCTAAGTGGTGCAACATTTATCATGATGACAAAATAGTCAATATGGAATAAAAATGAAAATAATGACTTGAGTAGCATTAGTTTACATTATTACATCATTACATATAAATGTTATCGTACAGGCCTTATGAAACAGGATTCACTGCTGAATGTGGTAACATGATGTCATCACTTTATCATAAAACACGATTTATTACATTTTCAGTTTCATTATGTTTTATTATTCATTATTATCATTATCATTTTATTACATTATTATGTTATTACATTATCAATTGCCCGAAAGGTTTAGATGGACACTCATGCATATTTCAATTTATACTGTGTTGGAATAGATATCAAATGGGGTTGTTTTTTTTTTACACTTTCACCCAGTCAAGTGAAATAATCTTTCAAATAAAAAGCAATGAAAATGGTCAAAGTTTAAATCCTGAGGTTTTTTACTACATGCCTGTTGCCAGAATTTGTTATAGCACTGTTAAGCCCCTCTAGTGACCTCTGAAACTGTTTAAAAAATGTAAAACAGCCTCTGCAGGTAAATCTTTGATTTGCAGGATTTAGGAAGTAGGAATAACAAACAATGGAAAGTCGACAGAATTATTGCCTACTTTTATCTGAACCGAGTTCAAGTTCATTTCCAGCCCCTAATCATAGTTGACAGTCTCAAAGGGCTTTACAGCCCTTTACAGCCCACAGTTTATAGAGATCAAAACAACATCACTGACCTGAACCCTCATGACAGGCAGTCAAAAAAAAAAGGACAAAAACAACCCCGAAAGCTGGGAGTTTAAAAAAAATAGTAGAAAAAACAATATAGCTTTTCCTTTGTTTATTTTTCCTATTGTGTTTGATTTCCTTTTAGATATCCTGTCCATGTTGTATTGAAATTTGCGTTTAATGAAGTGTGTGATGAATGTATCGCTTTATTATCATTATGATTATTATTATTGCACTTGTAGAGATGAAACTGTCAGAAAAGTTCAGGAATATAAAGTCGTCACTGGTGGAGCCATTTATGCACACTGAGTACATTTACATGCAATACTCCAGAGTCTGACTGTATCAGGCTCATTTCCTGCACACATTTTTGCATCACTGTACACTGTTTTCCAGTGTTTGAATGGCATATATTTGCTATTTTTCCTTCATGTTGTTATTTATTTTTTAAATAAGCACTGCCTAAATATTGAGTGACTCCATAGGAAGTGGATCTTAAAGGAATATTCCAACATTTTGGGCAATATCCCCTTTGCCAACTTACCCAGACTGAGACAAGATGTTTGATACCATATTCGCCTCTGTACGTCCTCTGCTTTGGTAGCATGAAAATGATATTAAACATCTTTTCTCAGTCTGAGTTAGCAAGTCAGAAAAAGGGGATGTTTCCCAAAACATTGGAGTATTCCTTTAACAACAGTGAATTTTTGCTGTCGGTTGAAAGATTTACTTTGACCAGGAAATCTGACATGTAGCGACCTGGAAGTGGTATCTGACCTCTGCTTGCTTCCAAGTAGAGACTGGAAGTAAGTAAGACGCCTCCTCCTGTAAAAGTGTTAAACTAAACTGATATGTGCGTTATGATGAAACTTTGCAAAACATGAATGTCTGCCTCGCGTTCACAGTCATGGACTGACTACATTTACTGAACAAATTAAAAGCCTTTGTAGTTGTTTGAAGTGAATGTGAGAGAAAAAGCAACAGATGTTTTTAAACCTTTTTAACAGATAATTTAGTCACTGCATGTTTAAGACTGGGGTCAAACCTTGTACATGGCTGGGCTGTGTATGTATATTCTCTTCTTGGTGTGCAGTAAATTTGAAATGAGCAGTCAATAGCCAGGGATAAAAGAAGAAGAAAACAAATAAAATGAAACAAATTAAAAATTGACTGGGAGAAGGAGTAAAATAAGCACACTGAGTGCCAGCACTTTCCCCCTCTCCCGGTCAGTATATGAAACAGAAGCACAACAGAAAACAAGGAGGCTTTGTACTAAAAGATGAGAAAATATACTCACATAGAAGGAATTAGAAATAAAGGCCTCTTTCAATAAAAGCCTCCAATAAAGGCCTGGTATCCTCTAAGTAAGGCTGCAAGTGTGGGAAAGAAGGCCATAAATGTAAGTATATCTTCACAAATAACCATGCAAAAATTGTAAAATCTGTTGGAATATCTTAGTTTAATGTAGATGCAACAAAATATGTGATTGGTTCTTTATGACAAGCATTTCAAAAAAATCGCTATTTACCTAATGTCACTTTCGCTCAAATGCCGATCAAACACCCCCAGAGGACATAACAGAAAATTGTTTGCACCCCTTCATTTTGAAAAAGCAACGGCCAAAGGTGAAACTCCAATCCTCAGCCAGTCAGAGACAGACATTCGTGTTTGCAGGGCTGGCCCTGCTGTTGCAATCCAGCCAAAAATACAACATGCAATACCTTCAAAACGTTCGGCTTGCTCTTTCATTTTGTCTGGCCTTGTAAACACTTCTTCTTGGCACTATGCTTTGTGTCCTCCCCTCTGTAAACTGTCCTGAATATCAATTAATTCCATATATGGCCAGGTTACTGGGGAAAACTGTGGTACTCTGAAAGCTTGTTAATGTTTTAATCAAACTGTCATCTCACTCTGATGATTCACAGTGTGATATCGGATTGTACAAGTAAATGTACTCAGTGATTTTCTTTCATTTATGAGTGGCAATACTGAAAGCTGATCTTAACTGCCTCAAAGCGTTGCCTCCAAATTCTCTTTCTGTTAGAACTGGCTGAGGGGATGGTAAGGATGGATGTAAGGAAAGATTTGTTTGTGTGGTATAAACAGGCCTTGATCACCACTGTTTGTCCTGTCTCCTTGCCTCCTCTCTTTTCTGCTCCCTCTCTTTTCTCCTCCTCTTGCCTCTCTTTGGCCTCCCATCTCCTTTTCTTCTCCTCCCTCTTGTTGTAACCTTTTCCACTGCGATACATGACAAGGTTGGCAAGGCAGTTTTATCTCATCCTGAGAGTTATCACGCTTAATTCCAGTTATGTGAAGTTGAGATTACTTACAGCACAGGCAGATGAATTTGTCGGTTGTCAATTTCAACCTGTGGGATATTCAACACAAATTTGATCACTCTTCGAAAATTATAATTCCTAGTTAGGGTTTTACAATAGAAACAATAATTAAATACACAAATACAACATAAACATGTTAATCATATCTAGTAGAAGCTATTGGTAGTTGCATGTTAGCATTAATAGGTCATTTCATCACTGATCAATCTGATCAGTTGCATGTTTACATAATGTCAGCTCTGGCTGCTAGCTAGAACTAGTTAGCTAACCATCATTGTCTTGTAAACACATCTGATTTGTATACTAGCTGACATATTTAAGTATGGCTAGCATAACATCAACATCGGTTAGCCTACTTTTCTAAATGAGCCTGCTAGGTAGTTACACTACAAAAAAAAATCCATATTTAAAAAGCACTTTAGGTATAAAAAAAAACAAAAAACTGCCACTTGTTTCCATGCTAATCAACTTGTTTCCAGAATTTTCTTGACTTGAATCAAGTGTCATTTTCTTGATCCTAGTGGGCTGATCTGCCCACTGGCAGATTTTTGACTTTGAGCAAAGTCTATTTCAACACTGAATACACTGAATAATAGACTAAATCACTTGATGAGAAGGATTTTTTTCCTTATGTATAGGCAGCTAACAGTTTGTTCAAGTTATTATGAACATGATTAGCCTGCTGGCTAGTTAGCTAGCTAACAGTTTGTTCAGGTTAACTGAGCTGACTCTTGTCAAGCTCCAACTCTTCATGTTTTGGGGTAGAGACTAGGGCTAAAGACAAGACAGTTTACTGTGTCACAGTAAGATACATTTGGAAACTAATCTACCTTATCACACTATTCACTTTTACTGACAACGTTACTGAATGGATCTAGACACACCACAACAAGCTTTTTCTAGCTCTCTGCTTGTATTTGCTTCTTAGGCTGGCTTTACACGGTGAAACTAGTTGCAGGTTGCGAGTTGCATGAAACATAATTTCCATGCAACTTGACAGTTACACAAAGCAATTCAAAAATAATCAAAGCCGTATGCAAGACACTTGATTTAACAGTTTGTTTCACTAAAAATTAGCTAGCGAGATTGGTATTTTTTCAGCTGTCGTATTGTTTTCTCGCCAGCGAAGTGTCATTGTTACTACATTTGCATCTTTGTAACTAATTTGGAAAATTTAAAATTAAGTGGGTTAAAAAAAGTGGAGGAAGTTTACAACCCAACATAAACCGTGATAACAGCAACAGATTTCAGAAGACAGGGTAACAAAGCAGACAACAAACGTTAGCGAAGTGTTCAAACAACCGTCATGTTAATGTTAAATAAGCCTGTTGTTAGCTGGTCAACAGCTAACTGCAATGTTAACAAACTTTGCGTAGCTCATGTTTGTTTGTTGGCATGGCTCAGCTGTTTGACAAAATTAAAAACTTAGGAACCTTGCATGAGGTCTATGAGCATAATCTCCTTCTCAAGCGTCTAGACCACCATGTTTTCTTGCTTTGTCCATTTTATTGATAAGCTATGTTGTCAAGTTTGTATCAGTCGGCTGAGATGACATCACATCAACAGTCCTTTGACATCATCACCCAGAACCTTATCAGCATTTTTGATAGGCTGTTGCACGAAACAAGTTTGACAAAGCTGAGAGTTTTGCAACTGTTGTGGCTGGGTTTCACATAGGTTTCAAGTGTTTTGTAGAGGGCTTTACACCATGCAACTCAGCTGCAACTTAATTTCATCAAAGTTTCAAGCAATTAAAGTTGCATGAAATGGAAGTGCATGCAATGTGGCCACAGGGCATTTAACTTTTTAAGGGGCATTACAGCCAGTCCAAGGGGCTATGGCCGCTGTGAAATTTCCCTGGCGAGAAAACAATATGACAGCTGAAAAAATACCAATCTAGGTAGCTAATCTTTAGTGAAACAAACAGTTACGACTTTGATTATGTTTGAATTGCTTCGTGTAACTGTCAAGTTGAAAGGAAATTATGTTTCATGCAATTTGCAACCTGCAACTAGTTGCGTGAAAGTTTCACTGTGTAAAGCCAGCCTTCAACGTTTACACTACACACTTACATTACACACTTTATTTACTAACAATTCTAAATGGACCTTCATCATGGAGACGCAATTCACACGACTGCAAAGTCTCTACAGAAACCATCAAAATCCTCTGTCAGTGCCTCAACAGTTACTGGATAACTCTAAATAAAAGACAAAATCAAGGCCAACCTTGTTATTTTTTGCAGCATTTTCCTAACAGTGCTCCTTTTGTCCTCTTTTCTCACCCCTCCTGCCTACTTTTGCTCCCCTCTTATTTCTATGTGTGTACTTTTCCTGTTTTTCCTCTCTTGTTATTGTCTGATTTCTACATGCTAATGTTAAATAGGCTCTGCTGTTATTTTTAATGACTTGTGCATACTGTATGATGATAATGATGACTCTGTCCACACTAACTGGGTGCCAGAGGCCTTTACAACACATGTAAATAAACCAAATAAAAGGTTGGGACTTGTGACCAGCGTCTCTTCCTCCTCTATTTTATTCCTCTACTTTTATTCATGTTTTTGTCTTGTCCTTAGCTCACACATCTTTCCCCAGCACTTGTTTATAATATATAATCATCTAAGGCAACAGGAATGCATCCATTGTGGTTGAAAAAAACTATTTAGAATTTTTTTTTTTTCATTTGATTTCAAACCAGATGACAATGACGACAAACAAGCACAGAAACTGCCTTAAGACTTGTAACAATTTAATGATGTAGAAATTATTATCAATAATCATATTGTGAATTTATGGAGATAATTTTATTCCAAACAAGATGACAATGACGACAACCACAGAATCTGCTTTAGGGGTTGTAACAGTTATAATGATGTATTAATCATTTATTATCTAAGTTTTGGAGAAAATATCTGAATTTTGGAAACGAGGACCACAGTAAGAGTGAGGCAGTAATTGTGAAAACTGGTGCTGCTTTGGGAATTAGTGCACTGAAGAAAAATATCAATATATTGTATGTTAAGTTGCAAAAGTGCTCTAAGTTGACTATCAGTTGTTTGCTTTAAATGCTGATAATCTAGGATCAGAACCCTGTTCTACTGTTGAGCTCACTATATGTCTCCATGTCCGCTCTACTTATCATTACCAAGAAACAAAACAGCAAGTTTCCTCTATTGTCTCTTATGTCTTACCAAGCATTTGTCTATAGTTGAAAAAAGGAATATTTGTTCCATCTTTTGTTAGGGCCTGTGTCCACATCAGGCCTGGAATTTCATCATTTTAGGGGCAAGGCCACTTGGCCTTTGGTACTGTCAGTTTTTTGAGGGCACAAATACCAGATGCCAGGGCACCAAGGCCATCAAGTAAAACACAATAATAATAATAATAATAATAATAATAATAACAATAATACCAACAACTATTATTAGTAGTAATATATAATATATAATAATGATAATAATGATTATTATGATAATGCTAATAATAATTATAATAATATAAAATAAGACAAGAATAAGACAAAATAATTATATATTTTTTATTATTAATATTAGTAGCAGTAGTAGTACTAGTAGTATTTAGGCTGTCATTCATCCTTGCCTGTTATAATCAACATCATAGATGGTGAGGCAGTCCAAAAATTTGGCAAG
>OMLF01021707.1:0-11031 GCA_900302615.1 Holocentrus rufus | reverse complement strand
GGGAACAACAGAGGTCTAGTTACACAGACTCTGCTGGGCTCCGCCCGTAGGGAGCGTCTCGGGCCGATTCAGAACGCCGCCCTGGCACCATGGAGACGACCGGGCTGTCACACACACAACACACACACACGCCCACGCAAACACACAAACGCGCACACACACGCACACAGCCTGTCCATCCCAATTCCTGCTTGGTGGACCCGGCCTGTCAGGCGCGGCGTGTCGGAATATTTATCAGCAGGGAAAACAGCTTGTCCTCGTTGCTGCTGTCATGTCTGCCAGAGGGGAGGGAGAGAGAGAGAGAGAGAGAGAGAAAGAGAGGGAGAGAGAGAGAGAGAGACAGACAGACAGACAATGCTGTGCATGTGTATGTGTATATGTGCGTGTGTGTGTGCGTGCTACAGTTAGATTGATATATAAGTTTGATGATATATGGGGTTGATATTGGCTTTTTATTTTGAAACCTACTATTGTCCAGTCAGTGTCACCCAACTCTGATATTATGGATATAACACAGTTTGATTGATAACATATTTATTGTAGAATTGATCAGTACTACACTGGCTGTCCATGAAAAGCCCTTATCATAACCTTAATCCTAATGAGATATTTGGATTCCACAGATGTATGCATGAGTATGTTTATAATATGCTGAGCATCATGATTATGCTACTAGATTTCGTGGAGAGTTTGAGTGGGTCTGGATGGATAGTAGCTCCTTTTTCTCTGAGTGCATCAAATTTCCAAACATGCAATTTGAAAACACAAAATTCACTCCAATTCCACTTCCAGTTTCCAGTTCTTCAGCTCTCCCGCTCCAAACAAATGCAGCCATGAGCAAGGTGCAGTATGAAACCTGCTGTACCCAGAGTCTGTATGTGCTCCATGGGAACAGGCATGAAGACTTCCATCACCTTTTGCCAGCTTAACTCAAGAAGACTTAAAGTTTCTGTTCATCATAGGCAAGATTCCCAGGAATTTCTATAGTTTTCAGCGGGAGAAATTGACAAATAAACTTTGACTGGATATCGACATCACCATGACACAGGCTTTCCCACCCTGACAAGAATAAAATTCTGTAACCCTGTAGAGTATAAACTACACTATTATTTTATACCATACCATACTGTTTTATTTTTTATTCAACCTTTATTTAACCAGGTAAGTCTATCTGAGATAAGAAATCTCTTCTACAAGGCAGACCCGGCCAAGAAGGTGGCATAAAAAGTGATGCTTTTTACATTTACAGATTTATCCCTTATGATAGTTTGTGCTGAATATCAGCACCAAGTATCAGTGTCAGCCTTCAAAATCCACACTGGTGAAACATTAGTATATATAGACATATGTATGCCTGTGCTGAAAATGAAAATGGTTGTTAAGAATTGTCCTATAGCAGAACGCTTTATGTTGTCATAAAGAACCCAATTAGAAGAAAAGGTTATCTACAGCTCCATGCTTAAGTGGTTCCATCTGGGAGCTTATGGTTCTGTAAAGAACACTATATCCTATAAAATGAACCAAATTAGTTCTGATTAAGCCTCCCGTGTCTATAATTTTGACTCAATATCATGGTTTATTTCAGTTTTAGGTAGAAGCACTACCCTAACCAAAGAATCCTTTGAGAACCCATTTTTTTCTTGGTGAAAACCACAGCAGAGTGCATTTCCTTGTATCACTGTATTCCCTCTTCTTTCGTCACCCTATAATTCCTCCTCAGTTTTCCCCTCCAGTGCTACTCTTGTCATAGAAGGTATAATGTGAAGACTGTAATGTAATTAGAGCAGGAAAATTGGCAGTGCCGATAACACACAGTAAGAACTTTCAACCCTGCCCAATCCTCTGCAAACAAAGTGGTGTAGACGTTTGCTGGGTGCTGAACCCACCATTTCTGGGTTATTATGACTTTCATAATAAAAAAAAGAGTTTCCCTGTTTGTGCCTCTGAGCTTTTGTCTTCTGTCCTCCCTCTCTCGCGATTCATTCTCCCTCGCAATGCCTTTACATCTTACTGATATGCTACTTGCTAGAGGCAACGGTGCATAAACAAAACAGGCTGGTTTGTGACTCAGGGTGAAATTGTACTGAATGGTCACGAATGGTACATTACCACTGCCTAACAAAGGGACTCAGTAATGTTTCTGGGTCTGGAAAACCTTGTTTTAACCCGCTCACTCGTGTATTCAGGAGAGGTGCATGAGGCCAGGTTTGATTTGGAGAGAAAAATTCCATTGACTGTACAAATAGGGGAGAGAATAACAAATAAAGAGAAAACTGAAATTACATGGCAAACATCAACAGTGAAAATTTGAAATAGAAAGCCTTTGCCTGCATAAGGTAAGGTGCAAGGTAAGCTATGTATGTAATCATGGCATGAATTCAGGGGTGGATGATATGGGGTTTTGCTCCACTCTGCATGCAACACTCAAATGGTTGTGTCACTTTTGCTTGAGTTTTAGATCACAATGTTGCTGCTCAAATCTGCAAACTACATAAACAATTCTTATAGGATATGCAAAGAGTATGTGTTGTCTTACCTTCATAAGTTAATGATTATAACAAAATGAATCATTGTATGGTAGGCTTAGGCGGTATAAAGGTATAACAGGGTATTTAGAAATCCCGGGTATTTAAATACCCCCAGGATTTCTAAATACCCTCAGTCATACCCGTCAAAAAAGATGCTGCTCTTTACTGCTGCGGAGATGCTGTATTGAGGGGGATGTGTTGTAGTGCACAACACGTGCCACCAGGGGTCAGTCTCTACTGGTGTGAACAGGCAACTGAGCAGAGAAAGACGACGACTGCGAGTGGTGAGGGTAACGTTACAAGATTCGTATAAAAAGAAAAATGCCTCTGCACCCGTTTGTTTGTATTTTAGGTTTAGTCCCGATGATAAAGATGAGCCAGCCAACACGGATGCAGCTGTGTGCACTATTAGCCTCAAAAAAAGTTGTGGCGAAAGAGGTAAACATGTCACACCTCCACCTTAAAGGGCATCACCCATCACCTGCTACAAAAGTGAAGCCATTGTCAAAAACGTATCCCAGCTCTTCCAATCACAAAAGCAGTTTATTAGCCACAGGGTTTCATTCAAGTCTGCCAAGATCATCCGCATCATCTCCGTTCAGCCCACTGAAGTATCCACTGATGTATCCATGTCCGCCAGGGCAACGAGTGTCATCTGGTCCTCCAGCAAAGAATGCCGAATCTATTGAAGAATTATTTCCTATCTCTTCATTATTTTATGGGCCATCAGTATTTAAACCTAGCAAGACTTGTCTAAGTAGGCTAACTGCATGTTAGACACACAGCAATGTAGGCTAGGTAATGTCATTCATGACACAATTTATGCCATTGTGGAAAGTGGCAAGCAACTAAGCTTTTACAGTTTACTTGTTTATTGATTTATTTCACACAAATACCATCACATACCGTATACCGCAGTGAAATGCCAAGGAGGGTATGAAGATATGAAAAAAGAAATGAAAAGCGAAAAACAAAAACCCAGGTGACAGTGCTGAGGTAAAAAGGCGCTTAAAATAAGAGGACGACTGGGCACTCCAGCAGGTTACAGTGAGAAAACTAGAAATGCTGATGGGAATATAGGAAACATAGTCGCACAACTTGAAGGCAACAACTCAACAACGACACTGCGAGACAAGGCCTGCTGGCCTACTCAACCCCACGAAACCTTTTATTGGTAGAAGGCCTACCTCATTTTTAAGTATTGAAACAGTGACTTATAGCCTGTTCCAAACAGTTTCAGCTCATTCAGGCTAATAAAAAATATGTTGTTGCCACTTTGTTATTCAGTCAATATTAAACGGCCGCAAATGGTCACTGTGACTGTCTTTGTTATATTTGATTCTGAAAGGATTTACGTGAAACATTGTAGAAAGGCTGGTCTTGAGCCAATCAACCAATCAACCAAAAGATACATCAGGGACAAACAGAAATGCGAATGTGAATGTGGCACAATTTGTGTCATTCACCTCGGTGCTATGTCTGGTTAACTGATGTCATGTGGGTGAATGTCATTGTGGCAAGTTAAAACTTGCCGCAAAAATATGGCAATCATCACGCTTTTCTAATTTCAAAGCTCATATTACAAGACTTTGAATGTGTTTGCTTGTTGCGGTTTTCATGATATAAAATAAAATGAATGGAGGCGAATGGCTGCTCTGCTGATTGACTTTCATTCAAAGAAATCCAACAATGATAAGAAAAAAAATAGTAAAAAAAAAACGGTCATGGAAATGTTTTGTTGCTGAAATCCCCTTTATAACGCCATTTAACCAAACACAGCAGAGAGTTGAATAAGGTGAACACTAAATCTGTCCCCTTGGCAGAGATCTGCACCCTACTGAGCACATTTTCAAATTTATAAAGTCATAGGTTTTCATTGCATTCATCTTTTTAATTGTCAGTGGCGCAGCAGCTCTTCGAGTTTGTAATTCAACTCATATCCAATCAGTTTGATCTGAGTTATTTAATTATTCCCATGGGTTGGATAGGGTCAGGCTCTGTACTGTGGTAGAGACTTACAGTAGCAGGCAGGCGTCCTGTGTGACAGCAGTCTTCCAGAGTGTGGGCCTGTGTGTGTCGGTTTGGAAGTAAAATAGATGCTGACAAGGTCAAGAAAAAGCTAAATTCAGGGAGCCTCTGGTCAAGCACGCACTGGAGAAGTCAGAGGTTTGTACACAACGCAGGTTTTGTTAAATGCAAAAAAATGTGTAATGTTGCAGAAACAAGACAGCCGTAAAACGAACTCAATATTGTTGTGCTCGGCAGAATCAGATAGTCGTAGCCTATTTTTATCCCGTCTGGGCCTATAAAAATAGCTTTTTATAGGCCAATTAATTTAGAAAAAATATTTAAATATTAATTCATAAAACTCAGCAATTATCTGAATATTAAAAAAGGTATTTGGGACAGCCCAAGTAAAAATGGAATATATGCATTTTTAAAAGAGATAATACATATGCCAGACGATTCCCCATTTAAAGAGGTAGTAGTCTGGTGTTGGTCCTACTGCTCTCCATTTCCCCAGTCTCTTACAGCACATATTCAGAAAGGCCTGTGCAGTGTGATTCTGTGATTGGAAGCTTTCTCATGAAATGAAGGAGACCCAACAATTTTCACAGTTAACTGATTGTATATTTTCATTTCACAAATCCACAATTCATTGCTTGCTATGTAGAACGTTCAGTTTGGATATCTGAGTGATGTAATATGCTGCACCTGTATGAGTCAAACAAAGACAAACAGCTGTGACCTGAGCCGATACGCAGGGCAGGGGTCTTAATATTCGAGGTTAAGTTATGGGTATTAGATTGAGAATCGCACTCGATTGGTTACATCAATAACAGAGCAGGGGAAAATGACTCATTCCAATTTGAATTCCTCAGCCCCCAGCCTGAGCAACAAACACGTCTACAGTCATAACAATATTTGGCTATTTTGGTTGATTGCCTTTCATGTGAGTTTCCAGTCCCGGCATGGTGCCTCGTCTCCCTGCAGCTCGCCGGCTTCAAAAGCTAAGCTGACCTCATTTCCCCGTCCTCCTGCTGAGCCCGGCCCGCTGCAGATGGTCAGGCAGGGGGAGTCAATCGTCACGCTCACAACAACACATCTTTGTTCCATTCACCTTCGGTCTTTGACGGCCAGTTAGGCAGCCGGTGTCGGTGTGTGTGTGTATGTATGTGTGGGCGGGCGGGTGGATGCGATTGCGACGGACAGATTCTCACACACGGTATGGTATCACTTGAAATTTTGTTTGTTGGCATAACAAAAAAATTCAAAACACAAAGGGAAGGGAGGGAAACGGTTCGATGTGCCAAGCGGGGGGAAAAAAAAAAAGTTTTAGCAATTTGATGATGTAAATAGAACAATACCACTCTTATATGCACTGAAACAAAAGAAGAAAATGAGGGCATGAAATGAAGCATAAAGAGGAAAAAAATGCACCTTCATTTCTGTTTTGAGTTCTTTAAGATGACACGACAGTGCACCCCCACTGCCTCGTAATCAGTATTTCTATCATGTCTGTCACGTCACTCAGAAACTGAGATTTACTGGTCAATTAGGCACACGTGCACATGCACTCAGACACACACACACACACACACACACACACACACACAAAGGCTTGTGTGAGCCAGTCGATCTGTCAGTAGAAGTGATTGAGATTTTAATTAAAGTGAGAGACCATGGGAATGCACACATATCCCCAGTCACATGTTCACACATAAATAAGCCCGGCCACGTCAGAGGAGCTGGCTCTGTCACCTTATGTGGAACCTCAGGGTCACGCTGAGGCTCCTCTCACTGTCCAACAAACAACAAACACTAAATGTCTCTGAACTAAACATTATTCTGTTATTAAAACTTGCAACGCCATTTATGACATGAGGTTCTGCATTAGTGCCAAATAAAGAGGTTTGTTTGTAAGGCTGATACTTTTCATTGAGCTATATGTACACACTAGTTTCAATAAGAAATACAAACAATGTAAACAAATCTTATGGTCAACAAGGAAATTCAAACTCCAATTCAAACATAAAAATAATTCTCATCCATGTGCTCTGTGGTATCACTGTTATCACCTTTGTTTTTCTAGCTTGCTTGCTTCCACCCCATGACAGCACAATAAAAATGGTGTACACCCCTCTCTTGATTTGCGAATGCATCTGCCCACGGTGCTGCAGTTCTGCAAGATGATGCAAAAAAAATAAATATGTAATCACGCTGTGGCAAGCTCTTGAGACACAGGAGGCATGGAGAAGTTGCATGTGTGTTTTACAGGTGCACCTCCTGCAACAGAATGATAGAGTTCGGGTTGAAAATCACTGAAATGCTCCTTTAAGGCTATCTCACATGGCAAAATGTGTGAACAACAAAAGCCTTTGTTAAACACACGTTTAGTTTACAAAAAACACCATCACTGGACCAGCCCATATCGGTCCACCTGACAAATCATGCTCAGTTTCTTGACAGATGAAAAGAAGTCATCCCCAATAGATGAACTTGTCATGGTTGTGTTACTGTGCTGTGATGTTTTATATTACCACTGACAGGTACTTAAAACACAGAGTGGACCACAAGCTGCTATATGTAGACTGTGTTCTCTTAAATACACAAATACATATACACTGTCCAACTTTACACATCCACACACACACACACACACACACACACACACACACCAAAAAGCTTTAACATATACCCTCCTACCCTCACCTCCACAAAGCTGATGTAGCAGTGTCTTTTGGCCCTGCAGGGCAAACATAACCTTTACCAGATCTGAGCTAAGAACAAACCAACCCCAACAACAACGGCATTTCCCCACTTAGGCTGCAGAGGTACAGAGTGGCACCTAAGGCTTGAATGCGCAGATGGTCTCCGATGGGTCGTTGTGATTGGCCGGAGGCGCTCTTCGGACCAATCAGAGCCGAGTGTTGACCTAGAACAACCTCCAGTGAAGCGCTGGCCCGGGCAGCCAGCAGCAGAGGGTAAACGGCCCCGCTACAGAGCCATCTCCCATCTGGGCCGGCTTGGACACACCATCATTACCGTCTATAGTACACTAACACAAAAATAAGCACAGACACAATACATCAACGCAGAAGACAAAGTGTGCATTAATGTCCACACATACACACACAAACTGCGACATGACAGATTAAAGTTATTTCTTAATGATCCGTCCCTTGGTCATAAATGTATTTACATACATAAGCAAACTAATTCCATTTATGTTCAGTGATTTAAACGACAAGTCATCACTTAGAGTGTTTGCCACAGTGCTAAACACAGTTCGGCAATGCCTGGAAATTTCTTATTATTTCACAGTCAATGATGAGCAAACAAAAGAGACCGATCAACCGCTAATGAACTCTGCAAAGGAGAGGAGAAAAGAGTGGGCGATTGTCTAGACGGGCCTCGTGGACAAGGTCAATCGCTGAATGCAGGCGGAGGAAATATATCTTCTGCACGGCTACTTTGGAGATTCAACAGCGTGGCCTGCCAAGACGTCGGCGCCAATGAGCATGTACATACACATCGAATTCCCAGCATGCAATTCCCCTCGCAAGCCTTGCCGCTCTCTCCCTCTCAGAAGCATCGCTGTAATGTGCATTCAACGACGCCATAAAACAGTTGCATGGAAGAGGGGTGATTGCTCGTTCGGCGCGGTGCTTAAAACTATGAGGATCGTTTTGACTGTGTGATAGAGGATACAGGAGGGGGGGATGGCGCATCTTTTTCGATGTAAAAATGAGTTCTATGGTCTACGCTCTGTCTGCAAAGCCTATTGTTCCCTCTATATGCTTTGTAATGCCGAGGATAAATCGTCTTTTGAGGGCGATAACGATTTAGATGTACTTAGGAAAGGGAAAGGAGCAGAAAGTCATTGTGTGGGTAGGGGAGTTGTCTTTGACAATTTACAGTGGTTTTCAGGATTGATTAATGGCTCTCGTGACCTCCTCCACAAAACGCCATTCAAAGAAAAACCTATTGAATATCACTGAAAAGCCGTCTTAAGCACATGTGGCCTTCTGGGGGGGAAAAAAAGAGTGCAGAGAAAATTAAACAAAAAAAAAAGGTTTTGCAATTGCATCGGAAATCGCAACCACAGCTGGCACCATCACTGATGTCAAGTGAAGAATTGGCTGTGGGCAAAAGGAAATAAGAGAAAAGAAAGAAAGAAAGAAGGAAAGAAAGAAAGAAAGAAAAGAAAAGATACCTGGAGAAGCTTGTTGTGGTGTGAGTACAGATAAATACAGTAATAAGTTAAAGTGGCTGTCTAATAAGATTTATTCTAAATGTAGGTTACTGTGACACAGTAAAGTGTCTTGTTTTCAGTCCTGGTCTGTAATTTGAGAAGAGTCGGCTCAGTTAACCTGAACAAACTGCTGGCTTTTGGCTTTGTTAGCTCCATAACAACCCAGCAGGCTTATTTTGAAAAGCAAATGATTTTAATGATAACATGCAACTGCTACGCTGTTACGAATGTGAGCTTGTGAAGCTTGATGTTTAGCAGGTGTGCAAATATATTACATTTACCAGAAAGTGAGGGTTACCTGAACAGATACTATGATTTGCTGGCTATCAAGCAGAATTCAAAAAAACAAATTCAGTAAGGTGTAGCGATGAAAAAAAAAAAATAGTAGTTCCCAGTCAGATCAGCACAGAAATGAACCGTGTCTATTTGAATGTCCATCTGAATTTTGTTGTGATGGCAATGATGCACGTTTAAAAATGTAACCTGCCTGGAGCTGTATTGGGTGCCACAGGGCATGTGATGTCACCTAAAATCTCTCCATACATACTTACATGTACCAAACTCATTTCATTTATAAAGAAAGGGTCTTTGAAGCAGAAAGAAAGCACGGGCCTACATGAATGTATTTTATTATATGCACGATTGTTTGCAGGTCACAGTTTACTCACCTTTCTATTTACCACTACATCCATATATATATTGACTTCCCAGTGCCATGGCTCTGCTCGGTCTCATCTGCTAATATTGAAAAGTAAACATTGAGGGAAAAGCGCAGGAATTTGAACTTGGCTGCTAAAGCGAATTGTCGGTGTCTACAGGTACAGACCGCATTGCAGAGGACTGAATATAGTCGTTTGTCTCTATAGCGGCAGCTCGACTTAGCTTGACAGCGCTAGTCACGTCAGACTGTTGTATTATATGTAAGTTGCTCAGCCTTGCCTATAGCTCAGTTTGAAATCAGATGACTTTTATGACCACAAGGAAACAATAAGCAGAGTCAGAGCAATCGCAGTATAACCTGGTCATAACATTATGTTATGAAGTAGCCTAGGGGTTTTGGAAGTCTACTCTACCGCAGCACTTGACTGTTCTGTTAGAGACAGAGAGAGTTTGTGTGTGTGTGTGTGTGTGTGTGTGTGTGTGTGTGCGTGCGTGCAAGCACCCAGGCGCGTGCTGTATGTGTGTACGCCAGCGGCCAAATAGTAGCATGCTGACCATATCAACATAATTCATCCTCAGAGATATTATCTGCCTCCATATTCCACAGGCAGGCCAGCAAGCCTCGCTGCACACAGAGCGCGAGCGAGATAGAGAGAAAAAGAGAGACGGAGAAATCGCCCGGCACCGCAAGAAACCACAGAAATTCTTCTCGCTCTCCCTTGTTTTAAAATGAACACAAGCAAAACCAATAAATCAATACGCCGTATGGTGCGAATGAATAACAGCCCTGCTGCATCCGACGTGGCAAAAAGAAATCATATGCAGCAGAGGAGAGGGATGGAGAGAGGAGAGGAGAGGAGAGGAGAGGAGAGGAGGACGAGTGGAGGGCTGCCAGAGCTGCAGATACAATTAATGTTGGAGGAAGGGCCAGGCCCAAGGTTCATTAACCCCCAGGCAAGGCCCCGTCTCCTGGGCTGCTGCCGGTCCCAAAGACCCCTGAATGCCAAGGAGCTCCACAAGCCTGGTACCAATAAAGAACAGCACCCGGGGCAGAGCGGGAAGACCCAGAGACACTGTGTGACAAACACACACACACACACACACACACTAAATAGGAGAAGACACTGTTCAACATTGTTCTTTTATGAAAAAAAAAATGCCAGAAGTTTTTCCAGCCCTTTTTCCACCCCAGAAATTTTGGGGGAAAACACTGATCATGTTTAAAGAAGGTGAATATTGGCACAAAATATCAGCTATCAGCGGCTTCAATCCAAAAATATTGGCACTGGCCTTCAAAACCTTGGTCCAAACCCTGGTCTAGACTCAGGGCCATGTGGTTTTCAGGAGAACCAACTGTTCAAACTGCTGAATCCCTTCATCAACAAAAATATGAATAAGATTACAGTGAGATACAGGTCGTGTTGTAACCTGCACAAACACAAACAGCCATGATCAAGGGCATGTGGACGCTTGGCCTTTGACTGGCAGAACTGTGTGTGTGTGTGTGTGTGTGTGTGTGTGCATATACTTTTCTCTGCTCTGATTTGCATTGGCGAGGCTTGGCTTGTAATTAGCAGCAGTGATTAA
>OMLF01021702.1:122222-142322 GCA_900302615.1 Holocentrus rufus | reverse complement strand
TTTGTAGCAACGTCGCCGCTAGCTATACAGCCTTCGCTCTTACATTACATTGAATGTAATTAAAGCAGGCTTAATACAACAGGAAACGATGTCAGAATAATTTGGTTCCCTTTCAGTGTTTAGAAAGGCATTTTGAGTTCCAAAGGTGTCTATGTGAAGTATTTTCAGCTGTGGCTAAACAGCACCAAATGAGTTTCTGGAGCAGGCCACATGAGAAACATTCCCTCCTTGTGCAAAGCGTGATAAGTCATAGGCCTACCTTTGCAGTCAATGAAGTGTTACTTTATTACACGTTTTTCAACACATTTTCTTCGACAGGACTGTCAAGTGGGTCTACAACAGTGTGCTTTCAATCCAGCCGAATGTAAGTCACAACATTTGGACTTGCACACAACTAGATAAAGTCATAGTCACACTAATATATATGCTCCTAGTTAAACTCCATAAGCTCCTAGTTGCACCCCCCAGGCAAATGTTCTTTGTAGGTACATATCTACCATTGAAGTTGTCCTTCAATGAAGTCTATGGATTATGTTCTGTCCTTTAAAAACAAGACTGTTGTGCAAGCATGTTCATAGTTAGTATTTTATGAAATAGCAAATAGTATTTGATACACACTATTTTTTGCATTACAAATACATGTTTAGGCTTTGTTCTAATTGCAGATGATACTGAATAAATGTTCTAACCTCCTGTTTAAATATTTTGCACAGGAAGAAAGCGGCTGCAAAGCATCTAATTGAGCGCTACTTTCGGCAGTTAACTGAAGGCTGTGGAAATGGCAACTGCACGAATGAGTTTTGCGCATCATGTTGTGATTTTCAACCTGTGGATAGCAATTCAGCGGCTGTCAAAGCGCTTGAGCTTTTTAAGATTAATGCAACACTCTGTGATCCTCACCCTTCCAAGAATGAATCTGGTGCTCTCCATCCAGACACCAGTGCCAACGGAATCCGCCCTAGCTTGAGCAGAAAGATGAGCAATACGGATCTCTTTCCCACGAAGGAAGACTTTTCAGGTAACTCTTTGAGTTATTGAAACTGATTTGAAATCTTTTTTACTCTGCGCATGCATTCATTTTTTTTCATTTTGGCATTCTTGTCCAGATGTCCATTACCTCACAGAAGACACTGTATATACGATCCTGAGTGTCTGCGAGGAGGAAGGGGACTACTCACTTCTCATCCGCATCATTGGCAAAGTCTTCTCCAGTGCAGACAGCCTGGTGAAGAGCTTTAGGAAAGTTGCACCCCATACGACAGAAGAGCTCCAGTCTTTTAAATCTACAGATGTGGACAAGCGCAAGGATAGCAAGGCGCAAGCAGCTCCTGCAGCAGAGAAGATGGGTGCTGCTGCTGCTTCACCAGAGGACAGTCCTACTCAAACAGTTGTCCCCGATGAGGTTACTGTGGACATAGATGCTGTGAGGAGAGTGTATGACAGACTCCTGACCAATGACCAGATAGAGGCAGCTCTTGTGAATAGTCTGGTTTACCTAACTCCAAATATGGAACTTGACCTGGAATACCTTGATGTGTACAAAACAAACCCCGATTACCTAAACATCTTCATCATCGTGATGGAGAACAGTAACCTCCATAGCCCAGAGTACCTGGAGATGGCAATGCCGCAATTCTGCAAGGCCATGAGCAAACTACCAGAGCCTGCACTTGCCAAGCTGTCAAAAGTCTGGTCCCGGTATGGTCTTCAGCATATTCGCCGTATAATGGAGACGTTCCAGCAGCTTATCACCTTCACAATAATCAGCAACGAATATGACAGCGACCATCTGGTAAATGATGATGAGACTGTGGTGGCCGCTACCAAATGTTTAAAAGTTGTCTTTTACGCAAGTATTATGGGTGGGGACTTGGATGTAGACCACAATGAGGAGGAGGAGGAAGAATCAGAGTCTGATGAGATCACCCTGCAAGAACTACTAGGCGAGGAGCGGCTCTATAGGAAGGGTCCTCGGATTGACCTTCTGGAAAAGGAACTTGGTGTTAGAACTGTAGATTGCAGAGAGCCCCTTATCCCCTTCGAGGATTTTATCAACGAGTCACTGAACGATGTGGTGGAGATGGACAAGGATTTCACCTTCTTCAAGGTGGATGCCGAGACCAAGTTTTCTTTCCAGAGCTGCCCGTTCATCCTCAATGCCATCACCAAGAACCAAGGCCTGTACTATGACAACAGGATCAGGATGTACAGTGAGCGACGCATCACTGCACTCTACAGCATGGTACAGGGCCAGCAACCCAACCCCTATCTGAAGCTCAAAGTACGCAGAGATCACATCATTGACGACGCCCTCGTCAGAGTGAGTCACATCGCAACACAGTACGAGCTTGTGTGCATATTAACACAAATTGCCTCAGTTCCACTCTGTTTCTCAATGAACTCCCAATCCCCCTGTGTTTCAGTTGGAGATGATTTCCATGGAGAACCCCTCCGACCTGAAGAAGCAGCTGTTTGTTGAATTTGAGGGCGAGCAAGGTGTAGACGAGGGAGGGGTTTCAAAGGAGTTCTTTCAGTTGGTCCTGGAGGAAATTTTCAATCCTGACATCGGTGGGTCATGAAATCACAATTTTATGTTTTACTGTTGCTGCCCGTGTATTCCTGTTTTATATATTCATTAATTCATTCGATTCATATTCATTCAAGTTGTAATTTGCTGTTGTTTTTCTCTCTGTTTGATTTCCTGAACAGGAATGTTTACCTACGACGATGAGACAAAGCTTTTTTGGTTTAATTCATCCTCGCTGGAGAATGAAGCCCAGTATACCCTCATTGGAATTGTCCTGGGGCTTGCTATTTACAATAATTGCATCCTGGATGTACATTTCCCAATGGTTGTCTATAGGAAACTCATGGGCAAGAAAGGGACCTTCTTTGACCTGGCAGATTCTCATCCAGTACAGTGAATTTTCTCAAAAGTTAATACACAATGACAGTCAATGCATTAGTCTTGTATTTCTAAACATTTTTGGGGTAACTGCTTTTCCTGTAGTTGTTTATGGTAATGGTTTACCAATAAAATCAGGAAAATTGTGTTACCCAAATTTTGTAGCTAAAGAAATCCAAACACAAGGGAGAGTCTTTCTTTTGTTTTCACTGTATCAGACATCTAACCAAACAAATAGTTATTGGAAAGTCAACATTTAGGGTAACATATTGTTACATTGCTTCTTCACATATATCAGCACCTCTCTCAGAGCGAATGTGTCTCCCATTGCAGGTTCTCCACCAGAGTCTCAAGGAGTTGCTCGAGTACACAGGAAATGTGGAGAAAGACATGATGATCACCTTCCAGATAACACATACAGACCTTTTTGGAAACCCACTCTCATATGACTTGAAGGAAGAGGGAGACCAAATCCCTGTTACCAATGTGAACAGACAGGTGAATGGATTTCTGAAATTCATTACATGTGAAGTCAAACAGTACTCTCTGTTTAGGACTTTTATTTTCAACTTTGACAAAACTCAACACAAAGTGTGGTGATATGTAAAGTGTTGTTTTTAAATCTGTTGTTCACAGGAATTTGTGGATCTGTATGCAGAGTACATACTGAACAAGAGTGTGGAGACACAATTCAGGGCCTTCAAAAAAGGCTTCCATATGGTCACAAATGAATCCCCATTAAAATATCTGTTTAGACCTGAGGAAGTTGAGCTTCTTATCTGTGGAAGCAGGGTAAGAGAGCAAAACTTAAATTTGATTTTTCTTGATTGTTGTTGCCTGTGTTATCTCCGCGAGATTATGCATTTGGTCAGGTGTGTCTGTGCGTCTGTCTGTAGCTAATCTCACAAACTACTGGGCCTATCAGCCTCAGTTTTTTTGTCCACAGTTATGACTGCATAATGCAGAGCCTCTTGTGGTTGCAGAGATTCAAAAACTTTGAAAAATGTTTGTTTTCACTACTTCTGCTCCCTCACTCCATTCATTGTCTTGCTCGCTTGACCATCGCTACTCTCTCCTCTGTCTTCGCATACTACTGGACCTATTGAATCCATTTTAACCCCTGTAATAGTGTATTCACTCCTCTCATTTTACTGTTTTTCTGATTTCACAGAATCTTGACTTCAAAGCACTTGAAGAAACAACAGAATATGATGGAGGTTATAGCAAAGACTGTCAAATTATCAAGTAAATCTGTTTTGTCTTCCCTCATTTATTTGTTTTAAAAGACACCAGTTAA
The DNA here is from genome assembly GCA_900302615.1 of Holocentrus rufus. NCBI lineage: Eukaryota > Metazoa > Chordata > Actinopteri > Holocentriformes > Holocentridae > Holocentrus > Holocentrus rufus. The sequence continues at coordinate 138,120 of OMLF01021702.1, read as the reverse complement.
ATTATAATTTGAAAAAGTATTTTTTACACCGATAGTCAAATAATTATTTGCTGTGTATTTTCTTCATGCAGAGATTTCTGGGAAACACTTCACTCGTTTGGAGAGGAGCAGAAGAGATTGTTTCTTCAGTTCACCACAGGCACAGACAGAGCACCAGTTGGCGGCCTCGGCAAATTAAAAATGATCATTGCCAAGAATGGCCCAGACACAGAGAGGTACAGTACAGTGAGCCATTTAGTATTTGGACAGGCGCAGTGTTTGAAGAGGTTACTCTCATTCCTTTGGCTATAAAAAGATACAATAATTTTAATTTGCAAATATACTTTTACTTTTATCACATTCTTGATAAGTTTGTTTTCTTATCTGTCCTTTTTCAGGTTGGGTTGTGCCACCAACAAGGATTAATTTAAGATTAGTTGTAATCAGTTTAGTTAAAAAAAAAAAGGATTCAAATGAGTAAATCCAGATTTAATATTATGCAGAGCACTGTTGCACAATTTAAAACTAATCCTGGTTTAGTAAAAATAGGTTTAGTGGTTTAAATCTAAATTAAATAATAATACTGAGTCAAACCAAGATGAAAGAAACTGACATTATTATTTTTATATTTTTCCAGGCTACCGACTTCTCACACCTGCTTTAATGCACTGCTACTTCCAGAGTACTCCTCCAAGGAAAAACTGAGGGAGAGACTGCTCAAAGCCATCACTTATGCCAAAGGGTTTGGGATGCTGTGAGGGGCATTAGTTTACAAAGAACATTTTCTGACTGCAGTTGTTTTGCTTTTTAACATCAACTAAAAGGGAAATTTGCAAAGTTTCAGAGGGAAATACAACGAAATGCTGCAGCGATATTGTGCCTCAACATGCATTTCAGTCATACTAACTACATCCACTAATGGCCTTTCATGTGTAAATCTCATTTTCCTGGAATGCAACTGATTTAGGTTTCCCAAAGAGTTAATACAGCAAGTTAACAGTGATGTGTCTTTTTACATGTGTGTTGTGTTTATGTGCATTATAAGGGTGTTAATTACATTTTATTTGTGAAACTGTGAAAGTGCACTTACACACAAACTTCTAGTGAATGCTGTCACTTTTTTATTGATGTTTTTATTGATGTTTGTATTGATAAAAAAATTTGAGTTTTCTCATTTTTCCCAGTTGTCCATAGCACAGAAGTGTTTGTACACAGGCACAGTTCCCAGAAGTCACTGGACTGGGCATAATGGTGCTCCCTGGCTACAATGATTGTCATTTGGTAGATTGAGGTTTGGGATGGATCCCTGAATATTACTGCTAAACCAAACCCCTCTCCCCCACTGACTAGCGATATTTTAACTTTTTTTTTCTTTCAGGGTGCACACAAGGTGCACACTCAGCACGATGCTATGAAGTAACTCTTTATAAGTATTCCTTTGTTGTGCCTCTTCTATAACATTTAAAATGAGTACTTTGTTTAGTTATACTGTAAAATTGAACAGATGGTGTGGTTTTGATGGTGAGGTGGATTTCAGAATGTACTTACTGACCTTGCAATCCAGCATCACCCATCATGGAATAGGTGTTTTGTTTTTCATTTCTGATGTTTTGTTTGCAGTAAAGTGTTATTGCTGATTGCATAGTGCAGTCCCCAGACATATGTGCAATGCCTACATACGTAAGAGAATCACTGTCCTTTCCTGTTTTATTTGGCCAAATGATATCTCAGGTAAAAACAAACAAAAAAAATGTGCAAATAAGATTGTGAAGCTCTTATGTAAACCAACTATTATGCAAAGTGAATAAAGATGAATAATCTATAAAACTGTGTCTTGAATACACATTTAAGAAAGTAGCACTACATTTCTTATTCACTTTTCCTGCATTCACTGAGAATCAAACAAATTATCCATGCAGGAAGTAGATGTTTGTACTATAATGTTCATAATAGTGTAGCAAACAATCTTGAAACCTGTAAAATGACAAAATAGGCTTGTTCATACATTTTTATATATACAATGTATTTTTTCTTTTTAATTAGGAATAGTCAAGTCAACATTGCAGGCTTACAACTGACAATGTGTGGTGTCGATAAATCAGATGCAAGTTTTAATCACAGAGAACCGGCCTTTTCTTTTGTACATACAGCTATATTTTTTTCACATGAATTTTAGAATTCCAATGTGTATACATTACAATTCATTCTTAACCAATATATTGATTCATTTTCTGTGAAAAATCCAGCGCTGAATAGGCAAAAAAAATGAAACACATTCCTCATCATACTAAGGCTAAGAAAATATCTTAGTAACAGAATGCCCTTGGTATGCAATTTTTCTATTGCTTACACAAGCATCTCTGAACAAGACAGGTTCAAGACAAGAATCCTGAATTGCACATTGTCTGTAAATCATAGCAGACACACAAAATATATATTTGCGGCATACACTGTACACATTTTGTACATGATGAATGATAATAAACAGTGATGTACAAATAAATATAAACATGGGCCTTTAAAAAGTGTCACTCTACCGGTCTAAATGAAAAATTCATTTCCTGTAAAGTCCCCAGGTAAATTTAAAAATTACTGGGTCTTTTTGTCTTTGTCAGCTACCACTTCCGTCAGGTCTTCAGGCCGCAAAGATTTCACTTTTGCCTCCATTTGAGTGACTCTCTGTTTAATTTTTGTCTGGGTTGAGGTGAACTCTGCAACCAGTTTGGCAAACTTGGTCTGCATGACGTCCAGGTTGCTCTCCATCTTTTGGATCTTCTCCTCCAGGTCTTTGGGATCAGCGCCGGCATTGGCCACCGCTTCATCAATCAAGTTGTCTTTCATCAGAATGGCTTTCCCCTTCTCCTCCAGAGCCTTCTTGGCCTCTGGGTACTCGGTGAGCGCTTCCATCAAGTCATCTTTCGACAGGGCAAAGAGATCAGAGTAACCTACACTCCTGATGTTGGCTGTTCTCCTGTTGCCTGCCTTACTGCCCTTGATACCCAAGATACTGATTTCCCCAAAGTATGCACCATCACTAAGCACTACAAACTGGGTCACTCCATCGTCAGCCACCACAGCAAGCTTCCCCTCCTTGATGATGTACATCTCCCTGCCAATATCCCCCTTTTTACAAATGTAATCCCCAGGACTGAACACTTGAGGCTGCAGCTTGAGCACCAATTCGATCAACAGACCCGCTTCACAATCTTGGAAAATGCGCACTTTTTTCAGTGTATCCAAATGGACATTGATGGCAATCTCAGCCTTGAGCTTGTCCGGGAGGTTCTTCAACACTTCCTTCTCATCGCAGGTTTTCTTCTCAGTCCACAGGTAGTCGAACCACTTGATAACTCTAGCCTCTAGGTCTTTGGTGACCTTTCGAAACTGCATGTACTGCTTTATGGAATCGATCTTTGCCTGGAAATCAGCACGGGAGGCATTCATGTTGGAGATCATGGCACCGACGTTACCGACGATACTAGCAAAAATCAGCACACCGGTGAGGAAGTCAGCAATGACAAAGAGGTACTCAACATCCCTTACTGGAGGAGGGGTCTCTCCAATGGTAGTGAGAGTCAGAGTGGACCAGTACAGGGAGTAGATATACTTTCTGGCCAAACGTCCATGCTCTGGGTGACTGATATTGGGATATACCCAGGTGTCAGATCCAAAACCAATGGTTTTAGAGATGGCAAAGAACATGCAAGCATTCCAGTGGATAATAACCAGGATATAAAGTACAAGGTTACTGATACGAAACATATTAGGGAAGCTGGTTCTGGTTTCTGTACGCTCAAAAAACTCAAACAGCCTTGGCATTTTACAAAGACGGTTGAATCTGAACTCAGGATTGTTAAAGCCAAATTTCAGAAACAACAGATCTGTAGGTATCATGGAAAACATATCGTATTTGAACTGAGATGTTGTTTTGTATTTATCTCGCAGTTTCTTGGAATCTTTTACAAGCAGGCCTTGTTCCAAATAACCTGTTGAACAACAATGAGATTAGTGGCCTGACCAAAAATGCAGTTCCAACAAACGTAAATGTGGTCAAACGTATTGTACACAATATTCCAGTTCAAAAGATCAATATCTGACCTGTTCTTGATCTGACAAAGGTGTCCATGTAGTAGATAGCATCTGAGGTGTAATCAAGGAATATCCAAAGTCGTGTATATGTGTCCTGGAGTTCATTAAAACAGGCTCTAGAAAACAGGAAAAACACGCATTTAATGTTGCGATTGTCCCACTGGGAAAAAATTAAGGATGCACATGAAATATACAATACCTTGTCACAATCATCATCAGGTTATAAAATACTGGGGCTGCAATGATGGAAAGCCATCTGTAGTATTGGTCTGCTGCTGGATCCATAATCCAAATTTCTTTCCTATAAACAAAGAAAGTCATTATTAATTGATGTTGTCTCAAAGTTGTGTTCAGATATTTTTTACACAGCCAGAGATTTGTGTATCTGTTTTCTGTTATCAAATTGCCAGGTGAATTCCATTTTACCCACACAAGCACTGAGACACCTATATAACTGGGTACTTACGGGGGCTCCTCTTTCTTTTTATCGTCTTTCTTATCATCCTTCTTATCATCCTTCTTATCATCTTTCTTTTCATCTTTCTTCTCGTCCTTTTTCTCATCCTTCTTCTCCTCTTCCTTCTTGTCCCCATCTTTCTTCTCATCTTTTTTCTCCTCATCCTTTTTCTCATCTTTTTTTATTTCGTCTTTTTTGTCTTCTTTTTTGCTAAGGATGACAATTTAATTTTTATATCGTTGAAAGGGACGGAGGTTTGTCTAGGAGGAACTATTTTAGGGGGCTACATCACAACCCAACACTGGGGACATGAACTTGGAAAGGATTGGGTCGAGGCTGCACGGTCCTTTGAATCAGGGCTTTGCTGCAGGTCATATTTTTGTCCATGAGAGGGCACTGTTGCACTGCGGTGTTTAAATTCATCAAATGGCTTCTTTGCATTTTTTGCCACTTGCAGACATTTATTCGGTAAATATTGAAATATGCATATAGATCTGAGATTTGAGCCAATTACATCCATAAATAAATCAATGCAACCAGCATCATGACTTGCAACACAAAATTCACTACAAGCGTAAATGGACGGGGGAGGTTTACACTACCTAATATACAAGCGGACATAACAGAGGGACAGGCAATCAGGAGACATATTCTAGGCTATAAACAACTATATACCACACTATGATGAATCTACAAAATAGCACATATTCCCTGAGCTATAATGTGTACAACCAAACAAATATTCTATGACTTATTTTTCTAAAATTCTAGTTTAGCTCTACTCTCAGACACAGATCTACACACACTTACTCATCTGTGTTGTTGCAGTTATTCATGTTGTAAGTAGCTAGCGGCCACTTACTGAAAAGATTTGAAAAAGGAAAAAAAAATCAGATTTTTGATCAATTAATGTTCATATTATCAGAAATCTTTCTGTCAGGATTTTCAACATCCCACTCTAGTCCATTTCTCCCTTCAGTTACACAAAGCTGTAACTTGCTCCAGTTGGCAAAAACCAGTTGTTACCTATTCTGTTGTTCAAATTATTATTTTTTAATTAATGAGGCTAGTTTGAGGGGTTTTAAATTGTTGGAGAGATCCCTGGAGGGTGGCTGTAAGTGACGGACGTGCTGTCCACTGCATCCATAACAGAATCATTGAAGCAACTTCATAACAAAGTAATGTATATCCAAGGTCATTCTGGGGAGCAATGAGGTCTGTTCAAATCCAGACACTTAAATGCATTTCCATTGACTGATTCATATGTTAACATACGGTCCTCACCTTCTTTTACAGAGTGTTTCATGTTGACCCAAAGAGAGGGCATTGCTCTCTCGACTGGACACGTCTTTGAGTTCAGGGCCTCTGAAGCGCTCCAGGAAAGAGTCAGGCCTCTCCGCCTCACGGTTCATTCTGTGAGAGGCCCAGTTCCGCAGCATGAATAGGAAGTAAGACAGCCTAGAGGATCAATGGGAGGTAAAAAAGCACACAGTGACACCTGTCTAGGCTAGAACCAGATATACATGTACACTGTTGGTGAAAGAGTTTGATAGAACATTAATGCATAACACAGGGCTGGATGATATATCGATATTATATTTGTCATGATATGAGACTGCAGATACTGGGATTTTAGATATTGTAATATCATGATACGGTATAAGTGTTGTCTTTCCCTGGTTTTAAATGCTGAATCATAGTAAGGGGATGTCATTTTCTGAACTTACAGACTGTTCTGGCTGTTCTGTTATTGGCCTCTACCTGCTTGGTCATCATATCCACATAACTCATGATGGTTTATCAAATATCTTGTGTGTAAATATCCTTAAAGCACCAATAGTCATCTATACAATATCACAATATCAATATTGAGTCAAAGACATCATGATATTTGATATAGTTCATATCTTCCAGCCACACTCTACAACCTAAACACCCACAAAGACCTTTAACTCTCAAAATAACAGCATACCTGGCCATGGCACCAGCACCTGAGAATGAATCTCTGTGGGACCCTGGAGCTCTGCTGGTGGCTAAAGACATGGCTCCATCCCCCTGCCTGTCAGAGATGGCTTCACAAAGAGAGTGAGCCCTGGAAGACAGGAGAAGGGGAAATGAGTGACAGCAATGACAACATTTGAACTGTTAACATAACCATTTGGTGGACACTGTTATTCAAAGCATGTTACAGTGCCAGGATTGCACATATTTGAGTATGTGTGACCCCAGTGACCATTTAGCCCTTAACTCTTAACAATGTTAGTGCTATGCCACTCACTGAGCTATACAGGGCCATCTCCTACTGTGCTGAAATAAGCAGCAATAAACATTTTACCAGCCTGCTTGCAAATCTCATATGGAAATATATGGAATCTCCATATACGTCGATATCCACATATAAAACATATTTTAATTGGGCACATTTTCATATATGATAGCATATATACTGTACTAACATATTCAAGTAAATGTGCCCTCCCCAGTTTTGTGGTCACTAGCTACCACTGTCATATACATATTTTGAGCCAGTATGGTTGCACATATATGACCCAATAAGGAAAGAAATGTTTTCATATATGCCTATATATATGTTACACATATATGTTACACATTATAGACTATACATATATGACCATATCAAGAGGATGCATATGTTTGGCTCATATATGACCATGTATTTAACATATGACAACATTTCAACATTTTTTGACAGCAGTCATTTTGACATGAAATAGTAGGTAAACACAGGTGCTACTCATCAAATTAATTAAGGTTCTGAGGCACAGAACTTTAATTAATATGATTAATAACACCTGTGTTGACCTACTATTTCATGTCAAAATGACTGCTGTCAAAAAGGTCTATTGGGGCATATATGTTCATATGTTAGATAGCATTTGTTACTAATATTAGTACGTCAAGGCTTGAGAAAATTTGTCTCCGGTTGCCAGGACTGTTCAAACGGAGGCTAATGCAAATGGTACTGATGATAAAGGCTAATGCTTAAAATCCTGATGCTTTGAATAATGTACAAATCCACAGACACAGAAAAGTAGCACACAAATACTGAAACAGCACTTGAATCCACTTGAGGTTTTTAGCCATATCAGACCTGCTGTCCCCATTTTCAATGACGGTGAGGTCATCATCAGGTGTGCAGGCGGACAGCCGCTGTCTGGTTGAATAGGAATGTTCGGTGCAGATTTTTGCCATGTTCTCCTGTCGAGATCTGCTGGCCTGGTGCACACAGGCACAGAGAAGCACTGTTGGCAGAAACACTGTTGGTAAGACCGGCCACAAGCAACAGACAGAAGATAAGCGTTAGCCAAGCTAAAAAGTGTCCATCGAGACACAAGCTATGATTGATCTAATTGAATTTGTTTATCTGATGTGTACTATTATGTGTCTTTGAAAAGCGAAGATAGACTTGGGTGTTGACTGCAACAGACAAGTGGGGTGGTCTCTAATCATCGTTCCCATTAAGCTCCCTCAAGTGCAGTCGTGGGTGGTTTAATAAGCATAACATATTGTTAGTCCACAAAGCGAATTCAGACGAGAAACACTGAGATGAGAAACATGTTGCTGGTGTGTTTACTGACAACCAGATGCCACAGACTGTCTGAACATAAGGCCTAAAAATACATCCTGATCGTGTCTTTAACACTAAACAGGATCAGTGCCCTGTCACTGTGAAAGATCACCTGGGTTTTAAAATAACTAAGCTACGGCTTATGGGTAGCCAATGTAACTTTCTATGTTCAGTCATGTATTTCAGTATGTTAAATCCATTAGGCCCACTTAAAGGATAGGTACTGGGGGGCTGTGGTCTGAGGTTCTCTTCAGTTCCAAGTACAGTTTCATAGTAAAGGCCATTTATAGTCATGCCAAAATTGCATTACAGAAAATGACCCATTTAGATCAAAAACACTGTTGGATGAACATCACCTAGATGTATATTAAGGGGACAGAAAACTGTAAAACAGATATAAATATGAAATTCTCCTTCACTTCTTTCACTGTAAAACTGAGGATTCCACATTTTAAAGGCCTCTCGATGACGGATTGATTTCAATAAGAATGAATTGTGAGGTGATAATTTTTTTGCCTTAAATAACTCTTTCTTCTCTTTTGCTCTTGAATTTACTAGTAAATAAATGAGTCACTGATCTGTGGGGAAGGCCTGTGGTTGCCACACGTGCACACATGTAGCTTAGCACTAATACCAGGGAGTTAACCAACCCCCACTAAATTAAATCACACTGTCAGAGACTGGTTTGAAACACCGTGAGCCTGAGTGCTTGCAGGGTGATTGAAGGTAAACCCTCGGGTGTGGATACACTAAATGTGAATTACATCATCACACTGAAATGGCCAGCAGCTTTATTGAGTCTGAGAATCTGTGTTTACAATGTAGTATTTGTTTTCTGTGAATGTTAATCCACATAAAAAAGATTTATCTGTTCTACTGTGACTCTTATCTGTAATTAATTAAATGGTAAACAAACAAACCATTCGGGCAGAGAGTAGCACCAGCTGATGATACAAATTATTGTGATTTACCAACTGAGACAATTTTGCATATCTTCAAATTAATTGTCCTATATTCATCCTAAGTTCTTGACATTGTGGTTTGGACATTTTCGCTTAAATTGTGGTGTCATCTGTCTTCAGTAGTGCACTACCAAAACTTTGTGCTTGTCCAGCAAAAACAAAACTGTTGGGTTTTATTCTTCATTGAGGGTAATACAGAAAAGATACTGCTGCGACAGTGAGGGCTTTTTACATATTAAAACTTATTTTGACAGTAAATAACTTATTATCCCCCTTAAGGCCAATTACAAGACAATTTTCTACTTGGTTAGTTTGGTAGCTTTTTATTCAATGCCTTGTACAAATGTGAATGTTTCAGAACCTGTTTTGTTAATACATTGATATTAGGGTGCATAGCCCAAAATCATGTTATGTGCCTCCACCAATATGGCTTCTCAAAATACTCAGCAAGAGGTGTTTTGGTTTGTTTTGTCTGTAAACACCAACATTGTAAAATCAGCCATCATATTTTGAGTTTCAGGACCCTTCTATCAGTGTAGGTAGCCTCAGCCTCAACATGATCCCAAGTGCAAAAACATTATAGTCTTGACAGCCATCTTTGGAATCTAATGACAGCCAATCACTATGACAGACCCAATCAAGCCCTGTATCACAAGATTGAAATATATATATCTATGAAAATAAATGAATAAATGTAATTACAGACCTCCAAAAAAAAAGAACCAAACCCCTATAGCAATTTAATAAGAGTATTCTAGTGACACAATAGGAGATAAAACAAATACCATAAAGTACGATAAAAGAACCACAAACACATCATATATTCCCATCGAAATATTAAAGTGATTTTTTAGTGGGTTGCATTGAAAGATGGGATGTTTCTGAACTCCAAACTATTGCAAAGTTACTGAATACAGAATAACTGTAGTCAGCTAATAATAACTCACCTGGATGAAGCCCTCTCACACTGATTTTTGCGAGCCGACCGAACGAGTAATTCCCTTCAATTTTTTTCTGTGTAGCTCCATTTCCATAGCAGAACAATATCTTTTCTTTCACGTGAAATATTTACGATCCCCTCTCCCGAGAAATAAATCACCAAAAATGATACCAACTGTCCATCATTTGTGACAGCGTCTATCCCAGATCAAGTCAGTGGAGATTAAGCTCCGTGGTCAGCGCAGGTCCCAGCTCAGTCAAGGGGTGGAGCCCATCAGTTTCTATTTGGCGCCTTTGTCCCTCAGCAATATGATGACTGTCTGTTTCTAAAGAAAAATATCTATCAGATCGGTCAGGTCCAGTGGGATCTATATATATCTATAACATATGGTCGAAGATTTAAAAAGTGATGAATAAAAATACCAGTAGCAAGGTCACTATAGCTCACTATTTAATATAGTACACTCAATCCTATATGCAGCAGTGGGAATATTAAAGGAATATTACAGTGGTTTTTCATTAGGAATGGCTAAACTTAAGAAATGTATAAAGACTTTTAACATTGCAGCAATAATCCATACTTATCTATTGCATGCTTATTAAATTGGGAGATACCTCACTTTCTTTTGACAAATGTTGCACTCTTATGCAAAAGCAAAGTGAGCCATGCATTCAATTTAGTTCAATTCAGTTCAGTTCAGTTCAACTTAGTTCAGTTCAGCTCAGTTCAGCTCATGCCAGTGAAGTCTAATTCAGTTTATTTCAGTTCACTTGGATACACGTGATCAGTGAGTGCACCTACTATAAAAAGCATCTGTGCTCAGAGAAAATAGGAAATGAATGAATAAATAAATAAATATTAAATGGAGGAAAGTGGAAGGGGTTGTGTTCAATTTGAGATGGATGAGGGAATTGATAGCTCAGATTATGTTATGACAGAGACACTGGGAGTCCCATTCTCTCTGGTTATAGTGAGAAGGAATCTGACACTTGTCAAATATAGAGATTTCTGTTTGTCCAGTAAATTTTTATAAATTTTCCAAAAATTTTGGGAAACTGCTGAAAAGAAAATGTATCCACATACCAAAGTTTTCAAATGCGCTCTGTAATCTCAACTTTACTCCTATGAATTCATGGGAAGATATTTGATGAGCAAGCAATTTGGGTGATTAGGGTGGAGTGAAAAGCACCATTTGGCTGAGGTCTTAGATCACAGCGTCTCACCTGTCTCTGCATCAGCTCAGCACCACTGCCTCACCCCGCCCCCTCACATCATCCTAAAGCATAAGGTTAAAAGAGAAATCCCTTGGCAATGTGCAGAGCTGCAGTACTAATCCCAGCTTAGACTTGAGTACCTATTTGAGCCACCTATTAGACATGGGCATGGTGACTTGAAGCCATTTTTCACTTTGGTAGAACACAGTCGCTTTTTGCATGAATATTCCCATAAAATCGCGGACAGTCCACAGCAGACAATCGCTGCCCCAATCATCCATTATCATCACTGAATTTGCATTTTCTTCTGATCGATTGTCTATTTGCTCTGAGAGTTATTTTGACAATCTATTCTAAAAATGATCATTCTAATGCATAATCCAAACAGTGCTGATGTGGACCCTTATCATGTTACTTTTCCTGTGTTTTTGGTCCTACAGTGTAAACTCAACGGCTTTAGCACTATAATAGACTTTGGGATTGTCCTCACTGGGAGTGGGTTTAGATAATCCATTTATAGAAAGGTGCTTATGTGTACACAGTCTATATGGACCAGTCAACTGTCACAAATGCCAATATAACATCCCATTAAGACCTTTTCCTTATTTGTGGATGTGATTCTAAATTTAATTTCATTGCTATCTCAAAGCAACGGTATAGGATACTTAGCTCTTGAGCATTTGTTATTGTACAAGTCCTTTGAAGTAGTGGTATTGGATCATTTTGTCCCAAGAAATATTACTACAATGTACTAGTGGAAACTGCTTACCCAAACTATATATTGCTTGTATCTTTGAGAGACACAGTATTTAAGACAACAATGCTCTTATCTTAAACTGCATGTGAAATCCCTCTTAGTGAGAGAGACAGCAGCTCCCTTTAATGGATTGCTATCACAGCCATCGCTTAAAATACATGACGCTTACTTTATAGTTTAACTGGCACGTTGCGACAGCGTCTTTGTCAAAGCCTCCATCAATGTGCATCCAGTGTTTTTCTCTTCTGCAGATAGACAGGTGTGCCTATCACACCTGTCACACCACAAGGTATAAATTATCCAAAAGGCTTTAGTAAGAACTGATTAATAATATAGAATCATCATGTCATACTAGCTTAGTTAATGATCACTTGCAATTAGACTGCAGTTGATTGTGATGCACTTTTTTTTGGATGTACGCTCTTGCACAACTGGGCATTTCACTGCTATTGTCCTGATAATTTGTAAGTGACAAATAAAAAAAATAAAAAAGAAAGAAAAAAAACTTTAAACTTGAAATTGAAACTTTTAGACTGCACTTTGCCAGACTGGAACTGAGAATAGTGAAACCTTCAGGAAACAGATCTGAATTCTTCACTAGCCCATTAGTGTAGTCTGTTTGTGTGGACCAATATTTTAGGGTATTTCACAGACAAACACAGACAAAGTCCTGAGAATTTCTATAGGGCCTCGATTACCTCAGACCAAACTGTCATGCACAATACAAGACAGCATTAAGCCATTACCACTTTAAATTTCCATTGACTTCATTGCCGGCCTCGTGTCCACTGAAGGCTAAGATCTAATGTTGCCATGGTAAAAGAAATTGTGAAGTGCCCAAGCAATCACTCCTCTCTATTCCAAACCTCGCCTGGTTTCAGATTGTGTCCAGGTGCATAGAGATCTATTGAAAGCCTCTTTACATCTCTGCCAGAAGGCGCGTGGTAATTACTGTGTTCTAAAACCTAGCTTTCCCAGAGTGCACTATGACACAGTGATTGTCCTCTGCATGTTGGCTGCATTGAAGTATTATACAGGTTGGCCTCTGCGTGTTTCTAAGTCAATCAGGCCGCCTGCCCCCTCATAAATGACTGAATGACTCTCCTGGGTGCTTCAGCCCAAACTGATGTGATGAGCCTCTAATCAGGTGAGATCACCAAATTGCAGCACCGCTGAGCTGAAGGGCAGAAAATGTCAAAATCCCCAAAAATGAAATGCCCAACACTCAGTATATTCTAACAAGTTTGAACATTTTGGACTTTTTGTTCTGAGAGCAAAGTTGTCCCCCTGGTACAAGGCCAAGACAGGGTCTTAATTGTAGAGCAGATGACCAGTAATGGCAGACAGCAGGATAGGAGGTAGCAGGTTGGATATGTGTGTGTTTACGGGCCAAATTTCCAAACACACTACAGAATAAAAAAATTTAACACATCCATACTCATGCTGCTTGCCAATAAAAGATTCCTGCCTTTCAGGTCATATTTACACAGTCCTTAACCTGAGATTTATTCAAGAACCAGATGAAATGCCAAACATTCGCATCATCAAGATTTTTCTATTGCTGTTTTGCAAATTCAATTCATTATATACCCAGTTTTCTGATATATATGATTAATGCTTCTAATTGATTGGGTGGGGCTTATTGAAGGGGCCATGGGACACTGTGGGACATGTGAAGTAAACAAGTAAATGGATTTTTGCTATAAAATAAACCAAAAACTGCAGAAAATGTAATTGTTTTTGACAAAAGAAATGGTCACATCATGTACACACATTAGGGTGCAAGCTCGCACAAGAGGAGGCTCTCAGATGTGTCTTGGCAGCCAATTTCATTTTAAGTGGCTCTGGCACTGATGTGAGTCCTCTTGTCCTGATCAGTGTGCCCTGTTCATCAGAGGCTTCAGATGATTCCTAGCACCTTGTCTTTTTATTTTTATTTTTTAATAAGCAGAGAAAACATTTTATCCACAATTGAACACTCACATGGGGTTGCTATAACAACCTCAAGGACAAAGTGGTGATTTGTGTTCCCTGTTGGAGAGGCTGCAAACACAAAGTGCCCAACATGAAGAGAGATGCAAACGGAATCTCTCCAGCCAAGGCATATATTATTTGTCCACTGAAATATAATAAAGTTTGTTTGATATATCAAAAGAATTCTTATGTATTTACACGTAGGAATATACAGAATTGCTTCAATAATGCCTTATTGTGCATGAATGTGTGAAATAGCATCCAGATGGTCAATAGTGTATGCAAACATTCGGCCTGGCCATGAATCCACCAGAAGATTCATATTTTTTTGCCAAACCACCTTACTGTTTTAAATCTTAAATCTTGTTTCATCTGAGCCTTGTGCGTTTAAGGTTAGTAGTTCTATTGTAAAGGAAGCAACTAAACCAAACTGACTTTTTAGTTTATCATCATGAAAACAAATGATTGGAAACATATGATTCAATTGCAGTACAGCAATTTCAACATTTGCTGTAATAACACTTAAACATTTGTTGCTGTTTCCACTCCCAATCAGCAGTTGATTGCATGATTGCATATGTGTGTGTGTGTGTGTGTGTGTGTGCGCGTTTGCATGATTTACCTTTACATACTGATTACACTTCTGAGTCGTGACTGGATGTAATTGTGTGAACTGATACATTATTACACCCATATTCTTTGAAATTAACAAGATTGATGTGAAATTCTCATCACGTATTGTTTACACTCACACATTTAAATTACAGATGTTTTAAGTGTATGTGATGAGCCTGATGAGTGATGAGTTGATACTTTGAGTGTCCTTGTCTACAATTCAAACCAAAGTAGCTGTGGCCCAATGGGAGGGTGCTGAGAAACAACACTGAGCACAATCAAAGGATCTAATTAGTGGATGGATAAGTGAGCACGAACGCATTAAGGTGGAGCAAAATGATTTTCAAAGAAATTAAGTCTGTGGTGCAGTAGGGTTGTATATCAGATTTATATTTACCTGTCTGATGAATAGATTTTAATCGTCATGCAGGGAGAGAGCAAGCAATAATGTCACAAAGTATCAACTCTTCCATAAGCTAATGCGTCAATTCAGAAAACACAAATGTGTTCGTGTTTGGCACAATGTAAATGAAAGCACCTCAGCAATTGCAATGTTACACAGCAGGTAACTCAGTAAGTCTTAGTGAATTGTGTAGAATGTCAGCATTAATTGCATTCTGTCTTGTATCTTGTTGCAGATGCATTGGCATCATGATCATTATTGGAGAAGCGATCGTTATTATGTATTTGATTGACTTCAATTTGGTGAAACAAAACTAGTCCCCCCAAGTCAATAGTTCGATAGTGAAGAATTTGAATATATTACAACTCTGCCCTCTGCAGGCAGCTTAAGAAATTTCTGTCAGCAAATAACTACAGCAAGTGTGGAGGTTTTATTAATAATGCTTAATCATGCTCAGGAGCCTTGTGTGGGTGTTGTGACTGATTGTGTCTTGATAGTCTTCTCGCCTGTGTTTCCTCTTTTTTGCATTCCTGTCAGTCTAATTTATTCTATTTTAAACTTTCCTTCATGCTTGAAAACAATCATAGTATCAGATAATCATTGCTCCTTGTTTCAGAGCTTCACCATTTTTTCTTCAGCATAATAGTGTGACTAATTATTTCAGTTCATTCCTCATCCAACCTCTACAGCATCCTTAAATTAGTTCTGGCCTTGAAAACTTAAAAACACTGATATTTCTGTAAAATTTGATTAGCTATTCAGAGCTTTCAAGATCTACTAAGTGTGAATGGCAGTCAAAAAGTTGAGCCCATCTTAATTTTCATGCCAGCTTTTACCAGACAAAAGCCTATGAAGGCTATCCAGGCCCCACTGTATTTGTTGGTTTCATCATTTATTTATTTATTTGCTGATACATTAA
>OMLF01021702.1:105104-122202 GCA_900302615.1 Holocentrus rufus | reverse complement strand
TTTTTTTTTTTTTTTTTTTTTTTTTTTTTGCAAGTCATGTCAGCCACCATATTGCCAGATCTGGTTTTACCTGTTTTTCCATGGCATGTTACTTCAGGTACCTGGCACTGGACCTAAAGCACTTTGCACAGGATACCAATATAGGACAAAGAATCCCTCTGGAATGATTAAAGTTGCAGTTAATTAATGTACACATTAATTAAGCAATAAGCCATGGGTTTTAGAAAAGATATGAAGCATTGTTAGGTCCTAAACAAAGTGAACTGACTGTTGTGTTATATCACCTATCATACCTTTCTGACATTGCTGCAAAGTAATGACATGGTAGCTGCAATTAAAATTTGTGTGTTCTTCAGATGTTGTCATGCCAGCAGAGCTGATCGGTAGAGAAAAAAAGTGACCTGTCACAGCTTGTGTTTTGATTTTGGCACAAACTGATAACAGGTTTGATCTACATACAGTGGACCCAACAATCTCTCTGTATGGCAAATGATTACATATATCTTCACCTTCATATGTACAACAACAACAACAAAATTAATAACTAAAATTCCTCCAACCTCAATGTTATTTCTGTCCATGATTAATCAAATCTGGTGTCAGCAATGACAGAAACGGGATATCTACTCTAAGAAGATTCATAGATATTTTAAATATGTGTGCATGAAGAACTGGCCTAAAACTAGAATCCAAAAAAATGCAAGGCTCTAATTTGTGGTGTTTCACAAGACATTTATGGTGCCACAATAACAGTGGCAATTTCAATGTAGTGGAACCAGTTCTATGGTTCTAAAAACAACCACATGCTTACAAAATCACTATGGATGCAGTTAAGGCATCCACAACATCAGTCTAGGGATACTTAATTATTCATGCAAAGATAGACCAAATCATCTGACCATCATTTTTAGGAAACCTTGTAGATACACTAGTAGGGAAATTTGTCTTTTTCTCCCCTTTCCCACAGGATGGTCAAAGCACAGAGTTTGCTACAGTTCCTGCTGCTGTATCTCACTCCAGGCAGGGGCAGACTTTACCATTAGGCAAGGTGGACATTTGCTTAGGGTGTTCCCTGAGCCCCAGACCACTAAGTCTTCCCCTGACACTTTTAGGTGGATACTTACTGTACAGGAACTTGAATGTGGGCATTCCATAATGAAATACTACATAGCACTAGGCCAAACTTTGATAATCTGATAAATGTTTGTGCTCACAATCCAATCCTAAAATGAAGACCATGAGTTACTGCAGAACAAAGAACTAAAATTCTAATCTATAAATTTTGTCCCAAAGACAGATTGTCTCAGAAAGTGACAGTTGTAGCGATGGATTTTAGCTATGGAAATTATGGGGTGGAGTGTTGTGCACTTTAATGCAGTGACTTATAATTCTTGCTAGTAATTTTAAGTGACTGATATTACCTATCTATTTTAGGGATTAACACGTGATTTAGAATAGTTCATGATTTAGTTGTGGTCCTGTAGATTTATGATGGCATAACTTTTTATGGTATCTGTTTGCATTGACTGAAAATGGCCTCTAGATGTGCAGGCTTGAAAACTTGCAGCAAGTGGTCTAAAACTGTATGAGCAATGTCCCTCATTCTCTCATTTCCAATTTATGGCCAACCTTCCCAATATTGTTTCCTTGTACCGCCTCCCAGAATAGAATACAGAGCCCTTTTACACGTTTGATTTTTAGGATCATTGCCAGGACATGTAGTCAAATGGACATGGGCAAGTCCAGGTGGACTACTGTTGGCAAAAGTATAAACATTCTCGTTAACAAAGTACATTTGTGCCTCTTCGGTCAGAGATAAGGCCATCCTTGTAACATGATGTTGACTTATTAGTTCAGTTACTCTTGAGACTTCGGTTCAACCAAAGTTCATGCCATTTGCCCAACTGTCCATCTCTTGTTCCATCTCACCTTCTCAGACAGTTTTTAACCATTTCTCCATCTCAGACTAGACTAGACTACAGACAGTCTAGACTCTACTGATACTACTGAGTCATGAAAAGCTGATATCTAAAATGTATAGTCCCAGTTTTTATCAGTAAAAAGAAGTAACCAGCATCAATCAAATTGGTCACAACTGACTGCAAAATAAGTACTATTTGATTAAATAGTTACTGGTAAAAAGTGACTATAAAGACCAAATTAGCCAGTTCTATCTTATCCCCCAGTAGTTTTAGTAACCACTTACTGACAGCGACAGGTGAGTGCGTTTCGGAAGTATATGATGAAACGGTCTAGCAGCCACATGAGGCAGAGTGCGGTTAAATGGAGAAGTAAAATTCAAAACACTACTGTTCAAAGTTACCGATCAGCAGTTTGGAGGTTTGAAGGGCTTTGTGCGCAGAAGCATGCAATGTCAGCAAATGACAGGCCGACACTTGTGCGTTACAGGAAAAACAAAAACAATTTTAAGGAAGCGGAAAACGGTGCACTCCGCCACAGTAGGTAGCGACATACACCGCTGTAATGTTATGTCAATCTGTGACGCGCCCCAGATGAAACGGAAGAAGAAAAAGAAGAAGAGAGAGGCCAACGTCCTATTCACTTAGTTGAGTTCGAGTTTCTTCAAGGCTATGATTGACAGAGTCAGCAGAGGTTTATACTGGCATGTCCGCAGACTCTCTCGGTTATTATTGTAATACAAAGATAGTCAGCATGGCGTGTCAAGAAAGAGCTCAGAGATTTCAACACTCCTCAACAAGAACAAAAACATCATATATTGGATTCCTGAGGATTTTATTTATTGCTTTCATTCACACGTCGCGGGCGAATAAACAAGGTTTGTAACTTAGCTGGCTACATACATATTAGCTAGCGCTAACTGCCTCGGAAATGTCTAACCGAAGTGTAGGTTAAGGATATGCTATGCAGGCCAACTTTATCACAGCTAGCCTGCTAACTAGCTAATACATTGCTAACCCTGTTCCGCTGTAGCTATATCTACTTACTTGCGGTGTAATATAATTTTATTGTGCTGGAATTGATTGGCTCCCTGTAATGGTGCAATAGAGTCTCATATATGAAAGTGCTATGGCCTTAGACTAACTGGTAGCTTCCTAAATGTTGTCACGTACCATATATAGCTAAGCGGGCTAACGTTAGCTAGCTAGCAAAACATGTCATTTAAGAAAATAGTTTTTGTGAAGGGGGGCAGGAACATGGACAGGAAAGGCAGCTTGTTAGCATTAGCTTAGCTAACACTAGCAATGATCTTAATGCATTGGAATGAAGAGGTGACACATTGGCAACATTATTGATAACATTGTCTCCCTAGTGCAGACAGGCAGGCAAGTACTTCCTTGTACTGGTGTCAGATGAAGGGAATATTTTTAAATGTTCAGATGACGGTTGTGTGTAAACGTGGCTGAAAGAGCGTTAGATAGAAGGTTCCAACGAGGCAGTGATCAGTTCACCCTGCTGTCCTAACGGGCCAAATCTGACATGTTAGATATCTAGCAGACTGAAGTGTCCGCTCACAGATCTTTATATACACTACCAGTTGTGAATGGGTAGCTGTCTTCTACATCCAAGAACAGCTGTCAGTTTTGAGACGTGCCTGATGGCCATTGAATTGTTTAAATTGCTTCCATAAAATCATGTTACGTGCCATGCCTATACAGTCCGAAAAATATAAGAACACCAATGTTAACCTCGAAACTATACAGTGTTGCGTTATTGGCAAACATTTTTAGAGCTAATTCACCCTTGTATCGCAGCATTTTATTTCTGTACTTGCGGTTCTTCCATCACAGACAGTGAAAGTTTAGCAAACTTAAGTTAGTTGACTCAGAGCTGTCAGAAACAACATTATAGATGAAGTTGCTTGAGGAACAATGATAGATCGATGGGCTTCACCTAATGTTTACAATTTAGCAAGGACCTGTTACCCACAAGCTTCTTTTGTTAATATGCACGTATGACTAAGAGTATAATTTTGGGACTCATATCACTTTCACTTTACTCATAAGCCAAGTTCTCTGTCACCACTAATCAGCATAGCATAGGTATGAATGATGGGTATACCAAGTACAACTTGAGTTTTGTCCGTTTTTAAAAATGTGCTAATGTGTTTAGCAATGCATGATTTTAAACATGGAATTTGAGGTAAATTAGTTTATTTGCAGTCTAGTACAGTGTGCCAAGGATTATTCGGTCATTTAAAATAGTTAGCTAATTTAGATTGCATGACACTACTGCAGCACATTTCGACTTTGGATATAATTCACTGCTTCTCTGCAGCTTATCACAAAGGACTCTATTCACATCTGCCTCAATGCCGTGTGTGTATCAGTTTTAAATAATATGTGCTTAATAACCAGACCAAGAAAAAAACAATTATTCCAACGAAGATGATATCTCAGTATCTCATATTGAGGTCTGAAAAAGAATGCAATTTTAACATGAAAAATGTAGGCTGAACCAGTGCTGCAATCTGTTGCAGTGAGTGATTTAATTGCATTGAGCTGCATATCCAGTTTACATGAAAACATGCTGTAGTTGTAGTTTTCACTTTATCCACAAAAGAGTTGGATGACATGCGACAATTTAATTGTTAAATCGTGCAGCATAAACACACACAGGTACGTGACAGGTATCTTATTCTATAAAAAAATATTTTGTAGAATTATTTATTAGAAAGTTGTAGTCATATAGCAGCTAAATTGATGACTCAAAATCAGAATACTGAATTTTGACAGATATAGATTCAGTGTGATTTTTATCAAGCTGGTTTCCTCATCTGCAAAGACTCAGCAGTATTATATATTAAATTGCCGCAATGTTCATTTTTAATCATCAAAGTCAGAAACATGAATAGATGATAGTCAAATATTTAGAGTTTTGGGTATTACTGTATCATTCCAGTTTTCCCTGCTCAGCTTGCCATGAATAGGGTCCACAGAGGTTGGTCTTTTAGCACAAGCTTTGCGATTTCAAGTCAGGTGAATAGCTTCTCTGTACAGTGAAAACATAATGTATGCTCAGTATTTAATCCAATTTAATTCTTTGGCTTCCTGCACATTCATAGTATGAATGAGTAAAGTGAGAGCCAATGCTTTAAACATATTCTGTTTTTGTTGAAACAGTTTTTGTAAACCCCCTTGATGGTAGACTACCGAAGAAGAGCACTGAGGATCAGGGTCCATCCTTTCTGAGCTCGTACACAGGAAGGTCTCGTGCACTGCCAGCTTATAGCGTCAGTAAAATCAGATATGTTTACATTCTGTTATCGCAGTGGCAGATGACATGGTACTCTGGACAGGGCAGGACATGGCTTGAACACTTTGTCAGCACGTGGCGCACAGTGTGACCAGTTTTCAGTCTCGCTTTTACCAGGGTCGTTTTATTGGGTTGACTTACTGGGTCAACTCTCTGACACTCGCGTTTGTCATGCGTTTCCCAGGTCACTAGTCCAGTGTGAATGGGGTATTAGTTACCTTTACCAATACTACTTAATGTTTCAGTTCTAGGTTGTGGTCCTGACTTAAACCATATATGTGAGTAGACCTAGTCTTACAGGCTAAACCCCCCTACCACTGCCGAAAAAAACAAACAAAACAGAGTTGTGGTTTGTGCTTGCTCTCAAACGATAGTTGAAAAGTTGCAACATGTTAGTGCTATCGCTGATGTATGCCAGGCAGCAAGGAAATATAGTAGCTGATTTGTGGTAATGGCGTCCTGCACATTGCATAAGCCACATCCTGCGCTCCTAAAGAATGAAATGTAGCCTAATGCTGTTGCATATAAATTGTGCAAATATGCTGTCTGCAACCAGCTTGTGCAAATATAGTTGTTGTTGTAGGACACTTGCCTGCAGCTATGAATGACAAGATTCCTCTGTATGTCTGGGAGTATGCAGAAAGTTGTGATGCTTCTTGAGAAGTTTAAGAACTGCACTAAAAGGGAAATATTGCTGTTCAAGTCCAGCATAATGTAGATGTGAGAACACACTTTTTTATAGCTGTAAACATGTTGAAGACCGACTTCCTCTCAAATATTCCGTTGTTTCCTGTGAACAGTCATGCCATGTGACATAGTTTATAGTCTTATTGCTTTTAGATACTGCATATTTCAGCATGGACAACAACATGAAATAAAATAATAATCAAATTACTCGTGAAATGAAAGTGTGAAAGTAGGTGACTTTCAAATGGAGAGTACATAAGGGCCCTGAAGTAAGAATCCTTATGTGATCTGTGCTGTAGGGACTTTCCCTGAGAGACAGATAAAGTTATTTATAGGTTGAATAGATATGAGGGTGGACTAACAGATGATTTTGCTTTGAAATCTGTAATTTGGGTTGAGGGAAGGGGAATGGTAGCAGGAAGCATTTTATAAGTGATTTATCCCTATTGGTACTGGTCTTCTGGTACACAGTTTTCCCCTGTGATTTCACCTCTCTCTTGGTAATTTACAGTTATCAGAATTGGCTGGCAGTACCCAACAAGTCCTGACACCACTTTGTCTTTGGACTCTGACTTTTGCAGTGTTTTGAAAGATAATTTGCTAGGCAAATCAGTTTAAATATATCAACCTTTGGTACCCCATTCAATGACAGGCAAGCCATCTCACTACTCATTGTATTTAATTTCTTTTTGTTTGCTTGTGTTTTACATTTTTGAAAAATATTCACAGGGGTTGTATAAATTGTGCTGTAAAAGTTCTGTTCAGTAGTACAAGCTGTGTTTTTAGTGTAGGTTTTAATGTTTTTTCTTCTTTTATATAGATGGCAGGATGATGATAATAACTATAACACTAATGATGATAATAATGACAAATGCTGTCTTCCTGTGCTTATTCCCACAGCATTCATTCAGTCAGACACAATTCTAGAAGTTCTACATTTTGGCGAGGGAGGCCTCTTACAGGTAAGAGATATTAGGAGTTCTGACATTTACACTATTACAAAGCTCTAAAATATAATAATAGTCATTTAGATTAATTTTGCTATTTTATCTATTTTTCATAGTTACATGATGGTTCATGTCTCCCTTTTACTTTTTGCAGGCAGAGTCTGACATTGATTTTAGCTTATATCATCAACAGAGGTAAGTCTTTTCTCTTTTACTTTAAGCCCTATCTGCAAGTAAACACTTAACAGTTAAATATGCTGCATACAAATAATATTCTTACATAACATTGTTAAATTGTGTTGATGCATGCACATGCCACTGCCAGGAGTTGCAAACAATTTGTAGCATGTAGTTTAGATGACATAGACTTGTAAAGCCTGTTTGGTTACATGCAACTGTCAGTCTGTGTAGGTGTAGTCAAGCAAGTGTGTTTACACCTTTTACATCAGGCATATAACAAAACAAGATTCGGACTGCAGTAACACTTGTGATATAAGTATGGTTCCTGTGGTCTGAACCTACACATTGGTTAAGTAACATTAGCAAACAAAATAGCAAACAACTGTGACATTATTGAAACTAGAAAAGGTAAATTTTTCGAAAGAAAATGTGTGTGCTTGCTTCAGGTTGAAAAAGTATAGTTGAAGTGTTTTAAGCAGTACTTTAAGTAGTTGAATCAGTACTTAAAGTAGCTAAAACTTAATGTATTTCAAGAAATTTCAGCAGTTTTGGAGTAATTGAAGCAGTGGTTGAAATACTTAAGGCAGTAGCTGAAGTAGATAAAGCAGTACCTTAGGAGGCTGAATCAGAACTTGAAGTGTTTGAAGCAGTAGGTACAGTTGTTGAAATTGTACTGGCAGCTTAGTGCCTCATTGTAATCAATAAATTGAATACAATGTAAGAATGTGATACTAAGGAACTGAAAAGTCTGACAGTGTCAGCAGTGTCTGTAGTGAGATGAAAGATGATTTAAGGGGCCCACAGCTGGAGAGAAACATGAGTCACATATGTCAGTCAGAAAAATAGGAATGGTAGTTAGATATGTAATTTAGGCATGCAAATCAGTAAAAGTGCATGCACATGAAGTACACAGGGTGTGTGGGCATGTGGGTGTCAAAGAGAGAGGGGGATTGAGAGAAAGTGTATGCCTGTATGTGTGTGTTTGCACATGCACACACACACATACACACTTACACATACATCTCTGTGTGTGTGTAAGCCATCCGTTGAACGGTGTCAAAAGCTTAAGCGGTGTAGAACTAGGTAGAGGGTAAAAATTTGGCGTGAGTGTAAATTGTGCTGCCTCGCTGAAGAAAGCACACAATTATACTGGAACAAATTTGCAGACGTATATTCAATTGCTGTGGTCATGTGAACAACCAAGTACAAAAAGGTAATTCTACCAAGCCTAATGAACTTGGACATGATTTTAATTACGTTTGACACCAGACCAAATACCAGCTAACAACCAAAAATTAATACACACAACCATTATAACAACAGCAAATTACTGTTGAATTACATTAAAGCAATTGGAGGAAGGAAATAAAGTTAGTTTTTCTTTTTTTATTTATTTATTTTTTTTTATAATAGTAAGTTAGTACCAGGCATGGACACTAACCCTTGTGAAATGTCTGTTGTTGATGCCATGAATTGTCAAGGAAACTGTTGAATGCATGCCATTGAAAGGATCCATGTTAATACATCAGATCCCAGTTTGCCTTTAGTGGCACAGCTGGTACGAATTTGGAACAAATCTTTCTAGCAGTCCAGACCACAGAGACTTATAAGATTGGTTTTGTCCACACTGGCAAGGTTAAAAGGGGATAGCGTTCCTGGTTAAGTCACATTTCTTCAAAGTCAAGAGTGATGAAATATACTTACTGTAACTAAGCCTTGTGTGTAAACACATCTGACTTGCCCGACCTGCTGTCTATCACAGATAAGCATCAGTTCCTTGTAACTGAGAACTGTCTTAACTATGTTGATCATCTCAGAATGACACTGTATACATTAAGTCCCCTGAAATATTTTGTTGGTTAGGCAGTTTATAAACAGCCGTGTTCATAGTCTCATTCTCCCTCCATATATTAGCAGTGGAGGATAATCAGTTTGTTTCTTGGCTTTGACATAATCTAGCTAATTTGTCCTTTTTTTTTTTTACAGTACGGTATATTCTGGGTAGGCCTGTATCATAGTGGGAGCCTTGCCCATTTGTACAGTGTGTTCTGCTCCACGTAGGGGTTATCTCGCATGATTGTAGCATGACCACTCCCTCAGCAGAGCCCTGGGGAGGGGAGGGGGGCATATTTTGCTGTTACTTTGTGTTGCCTCAGAAGTTTCCCTCCTTTCCTTTGATCAACCCCAGGGTTTGGTGTCTGTGCAAAGTGGTTGGAAATGTTCATCTGTTGCCTGTTTATTGCCACTACACAGCCAGAATGCGTGCAGAAAAATCCCTCTTGTCAGTCAACCTTGAGCTGTGTAGCATAATGTTTAAGTGAAGGGAAGCTCTCCACAGTCCAGGCAATCCCGTGGGAATCTGAATGCTTCCCACAGGCACCCAGGCTTTTTTGGCACCTCAGCTGAAGGTTAGCCTGACACTGGACATACGCAGATCTGAGGCCAGTAGGCAGCGCTCTCCTCATGATCCCCCCCCCCCAACCTCCTCGCTACTCCTATTACTCACTGACATTCAGCACATTACTTCTGAGGTGCTCAAAAACAGCTACACATAAGTCACTGTCCGAATACACCTGAATCCTTAATCAAACAAGAATTTTATCAGTGAGCATTTACATGAATGGTTTTTCTTAGCTACTATATTAATAAGAGAGCAGTAGATGACAGACTATCCCCGAGAAACATTATAGCCGTGCTTAGTTGGGTCTCTGCGTGGATTATTATCAGCCCCAGGGGATGGAAATCCACCCCATCTCCGGCTACAGTAGCTCAGCTCCTGGAGTACTATGGTATTGTCATTGTCTCCTCTCATACACACAGACTTGGCAGTAAATAGCTGAAATTAATCTCTGGTAAACTGCCTGACACCAGGGCAGTGAGTAGTTACATTTGAGGGACTCATTAGGGGATGATTTTAACTGTCAGCACAAAACTTGTACCCCATTTAAAATGGGAGGCTAAATTGTTTCAACAATAGTTTTATGTTGCATAAAATTGCTCAGTGGAGACTTAATAGTTGTTGTTTTAGCTTTTCATCTGATGCAATTTTGTCTAGGCACTTTGTAAAATATCTATTTGATGATTAAGAGGGAACCACCCGAGAATGTCAAATGACTTTATGTGTGGTTGTGTAGTACACCTGCAAGACTCCGGGCTTTTATTTCCATGAGATTTACATAAAGGCTCCTATAACACAGCTTTGTTGTATATTAGTCACCCCACCATTTTGTTTAGCACAAATATGATTTGCTTCCCTTTGAGGAGGGCCTTGTCTATTGTTAGAGTATACCTGTTGCTCAGCAGGTTTGGTGAGTTTTTCATGCTATGCCTGTGTCCTAAGATCACACCTGTGAAACCGATGCCCAACATTGTTTTCTGCTCGGCTTCATGTGAGCGAGAAACACGACACTTTCATGTTTCTCTACCTCGAGTGTGACAAGAAGGGAGGCATCTTTTTTTCATTTTTCCTCCCCTGTGCCTCTCAACTCCATGGATTTTGAGGGAGATTTGCCATATGGAAGTTGTCTTCTGCAGATGGGAACAATGTTCTCAGGGCCATCAAATGCATCGATAAAAGAGCCTGGAAACAGATTATTGATGTCTTGCTTGTGTGTTTAGCTTCTCATTTGTTGGAAACACACACGCGCACGCAAACATGGATGCCATTTTTCTCAGCCTGCTATTTTTGCTCCTGTCATGTGTTCTTCTGTCTCACAGCACGTCCCCGCACCGTGGGAACTGCCGACCTATACGCTTCGAGCCTCCAATGCTTGACTTCCACGAACAGTGAGTATGCTACATATTCAAATAGACTGTTGTTGTTGTGTGTGTGTGCGTGCTCTGCTCCGTGGCTTTACACACACTATGACATTTGAATAATACTCAGCCTAGATCTTCCCTACAACATGTAAAACAAAAAATGTGAGGTGCTCTGGTGTGAAATAAAACAGCCTGCCAAGAATAAATGGATAGCCATGACTGTTGTAGTTTCACAATTCATGGCATGTGCATAACAATGCCATATTTTTAGTTTCACAGGCAGCACCCATATTCATGGCCAGATTTATAAGATCACATTCCTCATTGACAATGGGTGCAGCACCCATGTAGAATGACCCAGCTTCAAGTGCAGCCTGCCAGAGTAGGAGAGCACATTATGTGGTGGGAATAAAAATGCAACGTTGAGAAATTCTCACCTTGTCTCTGACACGCTGCAAATGAAGGCGTCATTGAATAAGTGGCCACAACAAATCAGCCCATATAAGCTCAGCCTCAAATGTGGTGTAGAAATTGCACAAGCCTTGTTCTTGGTAAACAGAGGGCGAGGGTTTGGTCACTTTACATCTGTCTTAATTGTGTTGGAGTTATCTTACTAAAGCTTGTGTGCAATTAAAAGATAATTGGATAGATATATTTAAATATGACTCATTGACTTGTTTGGATGAATAGATCTTGGAAATGGGTGTGTTGTATATTTTGACTTGAGCTGTGATAGTAAGTTGTGAACTTCTTTCTTTATCCGCAGGCCTGTTGGAATGCCAAAAATGGAGAAAGTTTATTTACATAATCCTAGCTCAGAAGAAATTAGTTTGATATCAATATCAGCAACAACAGCCCATTTTCACGCATCCTTTTTCCAGAACAGGGTAAGTAGCTATCACCTTTCTTAACTTACTTCTGTCATCTGACCCGTGATCACATTTAATTTATGCCTAAAAAGGACTTTGAAACATGAGCAGTATTTCCTTTTAACAGTCCCAATTATTGTTAGTCACATGGTTTTGTGTTAATGATGTCATAGTTATTTAATTTTCATTGGTCTCTCCTGTTAAAATGTGCCACATTTAGAATTTTTAAACTTCAGTATATCATTGTCATATTAAATGTGATGCCCTTGTATAATCAATGTAAACAAATTAGACCAAGACAATTGGTAGCATAAACTGTTTGAAAGAGGTTGTTGCTTCTGAAAATGTGCAGAGCAGATAAAGCAGCGTCCAATCCTTCTCTCTAACTGTACCGTCCAGTATGTATGAATATTTTAATTGTTGGGGAGCAAATATCCAGTGTTGAAACTTCAGCATCCATTACCAAATATATAATTGAGTCATATAATTGAATAAATATATAATTGTTTTTGCTGGCAGACTCCATAGCATTGTGAGTTACACATGTGAAATAGGTGATGTCACTATAAGGTGACAGCAAGGGATTCATGGGATTTGGAGGCTGAAACTATTCTACTGCAGCACTACTTTCAACTCTAAGTGCCAAAATGGAAAAGTTAGAAAATTAAGATTTAAAGTCAAACAACACCAGACTGGAAAATTTGAACCCCATAGCGGTAGACCATTAAAGTCAGGTGTTGTATAACTGTGTGTTGAGATCTCAGCACACTATTTGGAGAAAGTCCAGGTACAGAGGCCAGAGAAGTTCTGTTTGGTCTGTGAAAAAGGCTTCGTTTGTTGTGCAAACATATATTTTTGTGCCAATTGTTAAAAATATTTTTTTTTTCAACAGATAATACCACCAGGAGGAAACACATCATTTGATGTTGTGTTCCTCGCCCGCGTAGTGGGGAATGTAGAAAACACTTTATTTATTAATACATCACATCATGGAGTGTTTACATACCAGGTAGAGACCAAACTAAACATTTCTGCTTTTTTCTCTTTGATTTGAATTCTTAGAGTCAGGCAGACATGATTGATCGCCTAACATTGTGTTTCCATGTCTGTCCTGAAGGTTTTTGGGGTTGGCATCCCAAACCCCTACAGACTACGGCCTTTCATAGGGGCCAGAGTCCCAGTAAACAGCAGCTTCTCACCTCTAATAAACATCCACAACCCACACAGTGAACCGCTGCAGGTAATCAATCATTTAGAGCACGCAAATTTCACTGAATTTACCCTAGTTTGATGTGTTTTTTTGTGATTTATACAGAAAGAATTGGTTACTGTGATTGAATGTGTGGTGTGTGTTGCTTTTTCCTCTGATTGGCTCCCAGGTTGTGGAGATGTACTCCAGTGGTGGAGATTTACATCTAGAGCTTCCTACAGGTCAACAAGGAGGCACTGGCAAATTATGGGTCAGCTTTTTTTTTTTGCTAGTTTCTTTCTTACGCTATGCTCTTGGCAGATGCAAAACATTTGAATCCTAGACATTTGTTGCAGGCCAGTCAAGTTCAGTCATGGTTACTCATCCTGACATTTTTCCCCACAGGAGATTCCCCCATTTGAGACCAAGGGGGTGATGAGGGCCAGCTTCTCATCAAGAGATGCAGACAACCACACAGCTTTCATCAGAATCAAAACAAACGCACCCAACGAAGACCAGTTCATCATCCTCCCTGTAGAGGTGGAGGTCACATCAGGTCTGCCTCCAAATCCTTGGGAATTTTCATTACCTGCATTTGCTGTATTTCTCAATTTTTACAATGTTGTATCTTTGTTGTAGCCCCTGGTATATACTCCTCCACAGAGATGCTTGACTTTGGTACGCTACGGTCTCAAGGTATGGAGCTTTAGGCTTAGGGCAACATAAATAATGTTTATACCCAGAAAATTTATTTGGGTAATCCTCCTCCAGGCGCCCTTGCTCTCTCTCACCTTCCGCTCTCTCCCATAACTTGTTTGTTTTACAGATCGTCCAAAACAACTGAATCTACACCTGTTAAATTCAGGAACGAAAGATGTGCCGATCACGGTAGGCTGCTGCTTTGTCCTTCTGAAATCCATTTATGTAACAGCTTATCAGCGTTCTTATCTTGATTTTATCCTTTACTTATGCTTTACAGAGTGTACGGACAACACCATCAAATGAAGCAGTCACAGTAGATTTCAAAGCGATCACACTCAAAGCTGGAGAGAGTAGATATACCAAAGTTGCAAGCATTAGTTTTGACGGTAAGTCTAAGTTGATTTGGTATTACTGATATTTGTGCAGTGACAGTGGACTTTTTCTTTTGTTGAAATACATATCAAAAATTATTTCTTGGATGAACTTGTGATTTGGATTTTTTTTTTACGTGGAATTATGAAATATATGCCTGTTCATACATAAGATTTTCCCAAGGCAATTAGATTTGCAAACTGCCCAGCTTGTGACAAACAACTGGCGGAAATCACATTAAGATCTTAAAGGGAAAATACCTCTGTGATCTGGTTTTTGCCCTTTGCTGTCATCTCTACCTCAGATCTACATAAAATGTTGGTCATTGCATGCAGTGTATCATTATGTGCGTAATTTAAAGTGCCATTGTCCTCTGCTGCCCGTAAGATCCCAACCAGCGTGAAATGCCGTCAGATGTTGTATTGACTCACATGTTGGTTAGTTCAGACGCTCCTGTACCGCAAAATTTATCAATGCCCACTTTGTACCTACTTTTCACATGACTAAAATTTCCTTCCTTATTTCCTTATGAAGTTTTATGTGGCCCTTATGGTTTGCATTACCATCAAAGCCAAACTCCATGTCCTGGTTTAATTTTTACTGAAGTCAAACATGAATGATCTTTAAAGTGTCTTAAAGCAACAACAATAGAAACAATAAGAAAAAAAAACATTAAATAGAAAACATAATGCTGTAATAGGCAACTGGATTTTAGAAAGTGTAAAACAGAGGTATTGTGAATAAACTGGCCAAAGTCCAAACAAAACGACAACACTGGTATTTTAGTTCAATGCTCAAAGATCCCCTGCTAGATGGCCTCCTCCCACGTGCATAGGTAGAGGGTTTAAAATGGACATCAAGGTTATGCAGAGATGCAGAGAGAGTCTGTATGTGTTCAGCCAAAAAAGTTATTTGTGTTTGCATTCAGATAAAGTGGAAGTGAGTGTTAGAAAACTTCCTCGAAAACCACCAATCTCATGGGATTACAGTGACCTATCAAAATGACTGACCTATAGAAACCCATTGTTTTGTTTTGAAGCTTGTCATTTAAACTATTTGCATTTGTTATGTAAGCCTAAGCATATAAAGGTGTCTGTAAACA
This sequence comes from Holocentrus rufus, assembly GCA_900302615.1. Taxonomy (NCBI): domain Eukaryota; kingdom Metazoa; phylum Chordata; class Actinopteri; order Holocentriformes; family Holocentridae; genus Holocentrus; species Holocentrus rufus. The sequence goes on along the minus strand of OMLF01021702.1, from coordinate 107,160 downwards.
CCACCATGAACAACCACAGCCATAAACAATTAAAAACAGAGAAACAAACCACCCTGAGTTATTACATGCCCGTATGAACTGCCTGAACCCCCTTGCTGCCCCCGTCTACATGAAGAAAAATCAAACGCTCGCCTGGGAGGAATAGTCTCTAATTTTGTCTGTTGTGCTCCTACTCAAGCTGTTCAGTTGAAAGGTTGTATTTAGTAAAGACTAGTGTGTAGTGACTGGGAGGCCCTGGTGTACTCAGCAGTGCGTTCATCCTCTCCCAATCAAACCAGCGCTCCTAAATTGCCCTCGCTAACACTAAATTAATTATTTAAAAATCCATAATTCCTATAGAAAACAAAGTGTACAAGCAAGCAGCGCACTCTTTTTTTTTCCATTTTGCGGTCATGTATGTGCATGACAGACAGTAACAGCAACTGTAGCGTACTGACTGGAGAGCACAAAAAAAAAAACCCTCTCATCTGAGTTCAGTAGAGGAAAAACCAGTCATGTTTTGTGTGTGACTAAAAGAAATGCTATTAAAACATCTGAATAATGCTATGGAAAATAAATAGCAACAAATTTTTGTCTCAAAGGCATCATCTCTGCTTTTGCTGAATAGAAAATTACATTTAATATACCAGACATAAAAATTACTTAAAGGACACACATAAAAGGTTAGAGTTGAATTTAAATAGAAACAAAGGGGACATGTTGGCCAACTCTTTGTCATCCACAGATGATTTCACCAGGGGAAAACCAAACTGCTTCCCATATCTGTGTCCCTTAATGCATATTAAGCAATTATCGCTAAACAGTCCGGGCAATGCTCTTTGGCTTTAAATTGTGTTATGTCACATCTTTATGCTAACCCAAGCAATTTCATGCACTGTTTGCGTTTGTGCTGTAGAGCTTCTTATTGTGGAGACTTGTATTTCCCATATACTGCGCTTAAATTTCTGCTCTTTGATCTTTCTTTTCATCACAGCTTCAAAAGCAAGAAGACCATACCAGTTTTCTGGTAAAATAACAGTCAAAGCAAAAGAAAAAAGCTACTCCAAGCTTGAAATCCCATACCAGGCAGAAGTTTTAGAAGGGTAAGATATTGTTGTTTGATTTACATTTTTTTTAATATTAACGTCCATCAGTATTTTGGAGTTAACAGCTCAATACAGGACAATATATAGCATACTGCATATCATTAGCAGCTTGCATTTATGAGTAAAAATAATCTATGCTTACATGCCTCCATCATAGATTGATCCATTAAAGTTCCACTGGTGTCTCTTCCTCTTGCAGTTACCTGGGTTTTGACCACACAGCAACCTTGTTCCACATCAGGGACAGCCCTGTTGACCCGGTGGAAAGACCCATATTTCTCACAAACACCTTCAACTTTGCCATCAGAATACACAATGTGTCCCTCCCCGAGGAAGCCAGAACCATGTTTAACGTGAGTGGGACCTGGGCTGGCAGAGGTCGTTCTGACTCACAGCGGTTGTGTATTTATAGAGAACAACATCACATAACTGATTTCTCCTCATTTTAGGTGCAGAACTTCAGCGCGCCCATCCTTACCCCCCCACACGAGTCACGATACATTTTCTCCCTCCTGTTCCGGCCGGTCCGACCCTCGATCCACATCGACAGCAACATCCTGCTCATCACAAATGCCTCAAAGTTCCACCTGCCTGTCCGGGCTTACACAGGCTTCTTAGAGGTACACTGCTTTGTTTAGAAATATAAATTTTGAGTACTTGCTAACAGTAGTATAATGTTAGAGACTCAATATCTTTAGATCACTAAAAGGTGGTGTTGAATTTATGCAGCTTGTGAGTGTTTGTCTATTTCATTTAGTTTTTTTTTCTTATTAGATGTCCGGTTTTGTGATGTTTGTATAATGTGGTGTTTGTTCTGTGTTCCCTGGTCTGAGCAGCCCCTGGTCCTGTCACCCAGTCTGAAGGAGAACCTCCTGGACTTTGGTGTCCGCAGTGCAACAGACACCAGCAGCATCACATTTGTGGTGGTCAACAGTAATCCCATAGAGGTGAGAGTGTACACTGCATGCCCC
>OMLF01021702.1:89746-105084 GCA_900302615.1 Holocentrus rufus | reverse complement strand
CCCCCCACACACACACACACACACACACACACACACACACACACACACACACACACACACACACAGACAAACCAGTGGTCAATTACCTGTTGATACTGAGATTTTCAGGACATTTTGTCTGCGATAAAAGAGATAGATGTAGTAAGAACTCTGATGCAATCTCACAACCGGTCACAATTTTGTCTTTGCATGTTTGTCTTTTCGATTCATTGCCCAGTTTGCAAGTTCAGTTCATTGTGCAAGGCTTCTACCTTGTCTGCTTCATCTTTAGAATCGACTATCTGATGTTTTTCAACTATTTTTTTTCAAGTGCAATACCTTGACAATATCATCGCCTATGTGCAAATACATTGGCTCACACATTGGTCGTAGATATGCCGTGTGAGTTCAAGCTGTACAATGGAAAAGCGGAAGAAGGAAAGTTGTCCCGTGGCAGACTCTTATCACACATGATTATCCTCGTCTTATCTGCCCATTTTCTGGCCTCCAGCTGGAGATCAAGTCCTGGCTGGTTACAGGAGACAGTCTTTCCATGGAGCTCCTGAAAACAGAGAAGGGGAACAGAACAGTGGCGCTGAGTCGCATTCGAGAGCTGCAGAACACCTCGGCCTCCCATCACAAAACAGTAAGACCTCATCCGTGAAACTCATGAGGGAACAACGTCACGGTGTTGTGCACAGCAGTCTAATGCATGTTTTTGTGTCTCTGTAAAGGTGATATTAGCGTCTGGCTACTATGCAGCATTCAGGGTGACGCTGGTGGCCAAGGCACTGGAAGGCACGTACGACGGAGCCATACACATAACCACAGATTACGAGGTATGTAGTCAGTCAAGTCCTTTTTTTTCCATGCAGTTCTGTTGTTGAAAGGAATGCACAACCACAAGTGACTCTGGCCTTAACGTTGATTTGCACATTCCTTTTCCTCAGATATTAACCATCCCAGTGAAAGCTCTCATTGCAGTGGGGACATTAAATAGCTCTCCCAAACACATCACTCTACCACCCTCCTTTCCGGTAAGTGCTGTTTTATTCATGAGAATGACAAGACCCTTAGTAAACAAGCCTTATTTTGCAGGAAATAGTTTGCTCTCTTTTAGTCTCTCTTATTTGTATAATGAATTGTGGTGCTTCCGTTGGTCAGAAACCAACTCACTGAGGAAGGTTTCACACCCATCCCACACTGGCAACCAACAAATGACTAGATTTGAAACATATAGACAACTAAACATCGTCGAACCCAGACCATCTTTTCGTTTTCTGTGTGAACATTTCAGGTCAGACTCCTTTGACATGTCTGTATGTGTTATTCCTCCCCAGGGGAAAGTTGTTCACCAGAGTTTCAGCATACAGAGCTCTTTTTCCCAAAGAGTGAGGCTACAGCAGATCCGCTCTCTGACAGAAGACGTTCGATTCTATTACAAAAGACTCCGCAACAATAAGGACGAGCTGGAGCCTAGACGCAAGTCTAAGGTAGACCCTCACCTGGCACAGGAAACTTTATGAAGCAGAGTGATTCTTACAAACCAACTGATAACGTTAATGTATATCTCCCATTTACTCTTTTGCAGGTGGCAAATATTTATTTTGATGCCAGCCTGCAATGTGGTGATCACTGTTATGTGGGGCTGCCATTTGTCCTTAAATGTAAGTGTTCTTTAGGATCCAGCTTTTGAAATAGGGTCATCTCAAATATTCAGCAGCTAAAATAGTTTTTTTTTCCTTTGACAGCGGAGTCCAAGCCTCATGGCCTGGCCTTGCAGGAGGATATATGGGATGCTGATGTAGATCTGCACCAAAAACTTCTCAAACGATGGAAAGAGCTCAAAGAACGTTCAGGCCACCAGTAAGTCACAGTGTTTAAGTATTAGTATTTTCTTTGAATTACCAGATTTTTCTGTTACTTGATATTTCCACAGTTATGAATTATACACAATTTTTTTTTTTAACTTGAAGGGTTGAAGCCATCTTTGAAGTCAACACAGACCTTCAGAAAAACGTGCAAGCTAAAATAACAGCACAGTTGACCTGGCCGTCACTGGTCAACTCTTCACGGCGAATCATGTTCCCTCTGACCAATACAAACAGCTCCTCTGTGAGTAGAAACAATGTGTGTTATTCATGCACGTACACAAAAACAAGGCTGTTGTCTTTAGGTACTGAGAGAGTTGTGAACGAGTGTGTTTGAGATTGAGCTGTGACTATGCTGTCTATTTTCTTGCAGGATGAGGAGGTGATTCTAGAGAACCCTGCAGATGTCCCTGTGTTTGTCCAGGTTCTCCCCTTGGCCCTGTTACCCAACCCCTCTGTGTTTTCTGGAAAACTAGCTGACAGGTTGGGATTCCCCACAATCTGTCATGTTTTTCATTTTTATTTTTAAAGTGCTTGTTCTTTGCACAGTGCCGGAAAAAAAGCCCATTATTAATTCTCACTGATGTTATTTTCCAGGCTGCCATTAGGAAATTTGTCCAACATCAACATAGACACAAATACATTGGAGTTCCAGGTCCACAGAAACCAAGTGAGTACTACGGGATAGACAGCCACCTTCTGTTACGACGCAGCAATTATTCAAGAATTCAGAGAATCAGCTGGCCGGCATTTAATTGAATTTCAAATCGAAGTCCTCTTGTCTGTAATTGAGGCAACATGTGGAAGCTGTTTATCTTTAATAGGCCCTTTGTTTGTTTGGCAGACATCCCTAATGAAGAGCAGTACAGGGTTTGTAGAGGGATCAACTAGACCCTTTGTGTACAATCTCCTCCTCCTGCCGGGAGAGGTCAAGTCCTTCAGTGTGAGGTTCACTCCCATCAGCAACCACAGTGTCTCTTCCCTTCTCATAGTCAGGTATGTGTTTGCAGAGCCTTACTCACACGTTTTAACACAGCCAGTCAAAAATTCAGATGAGCATATTCGGGTTTGAAATTGTTTGCATCATTGTGAATCTGTTTAGGAATAACCTGACTGTGATCGACACAATCATACTACAAGGCCGGGGTACAACAGAGAGCCTGAAGGTTGCAGGGAAGCCTCCGGGACAAGGGAGCTCTCTGAGGTTTAAGATGACTGAGGCCCTACTTAAAGACTGCACCGAAAGTGAGTTTGTGTTTCCTGCAAAGTGTGTATGCGGAATCTGCTTAACTCCAAGTAGCATGACAGTACAAAGTGCCATAATCCAGGGCAAGTTTATATACAGAAGCCCAATTCAGATATCAGAAGAATAATATTCTAACACACTGATTGTGACTGTAGAGGCCATCAGGCTATGCTGTTATGGCACCATTCACGAACCACCTGATCTAAATGTTAATGATTGAATGTGTGCATGCCTTTGTGATTGCGATTATCAAGCGGGCACTTCCCTATTGCAGATGGTTCACTGAATTTTGCCTATGACAACTCCAAAAGGCTCAGCAGTGAGTTGTGATATTCAGAACTAGCTCTCAAGCCCACCTGCAGTCACCTGCACTCCCCTGTATCTATATTTAGGTTAACCCCCAGCTCCCAGCATGACCTGATAATTTCTCATCTCTGCTCATCACGTCAGAAAACAGATTGTTTCAGAAAGCGGTGATATGTAAGACATCAGTGCACATGTGCCTTGCATATGGCTGTTTTTTCATCCATGTGGTACATTGACCAGGAGTTTTTGATGAAATGGGCAGGTTTTTTCTTTTTTATGTTTTTTTTTCATTTTTTAACATTCTTCTTCCCACCTGCAAATTTTAAGTGTTTTAAGTGTGTGTGTATGCATGTATATATATCAGTCATCCTGTATTAATCGATTCATTTCAAGTTGTTTTTCTCTTCTGGGAATCCCATCCCCACTCCCATCTTGTGGCAGTTAATAGACACAGTGATTGCTCTGCACAGTCATAAAATGACGAATGAGTAAAGCATTTTTATAGGACTAGGTGCACACCCAGGTACACCTAGCACCTAGGGTGCACTTTCCCTTTCTCCCACTGTCCCCATATGCCAAAATCATAATTCTTCCATATTTACTGCTAAATTGTGTAAATGTCATCAACTATTTTCAGCTTTAATCTCTTGGCCAAAACCTGTTATAGGAATGTCATCCACAGTTATCTGCAGTGTCTAGCTCAGTATGTTTTACGTACTCATGAATTGGTGTATGACACATTCTGTTTCATTTGCAAGCTATTCAGCAGCCGCTGTTAATTTTGTAACTGCTATGTGAGAATTAACCTGCCCCCTCCTTTATTTTCAGAGACAAAAATCAAGGAGCCAAACTTCACTCTCAGACGAACATTCCGAGTGGAAAACACAGGCCTGCTCCCGATCAACATCAGATCAGCAGAAATCAACGGACAACCTTGTGAAGGATATGGATTCAAAGTTCTCAATTGTCAAGAATTTGCACTTAAGCCAAATGCTTCAAAAGACCTTGTCATACTGTAAGTGAACAAACCTGCCGTGTTTTGGTCCCCTTTCTCCATCACTACCTCGCAGACCTGTTGGTGTTTAGTCTAATTTGGTTCTGTGGTCTGAGAACTAGGTCAGCATACAAATGTGGGTATTGCATCAGAACGCAGGTCACTAAGTATACACAGCATTTGAAGAGTGTGTGCGTGTGTGTGAGTCTGTATGTATTTCACGTGTGCATGCGGTGAGTGCTCTCCCCATCACCCACAAGCTCTATTAATACTTGTCTGCAGCCACACTTGGTGAGTAAGCCTTAAGTAAGAGGATGAATTGGATCTCTGTCTCTCTGTAGCCTGTCCTTACTACCCTCTCAGCTTTTCCCATCATCATTCCCATCTCATTTTCTGCCATCAACAGTGAACAGGAAAGTCCACCCTAAAACAAAAATTAACATCTCTTATTCTTATGATCTTGGACAGCACATTTAGGCTTCTTATTGTAGTTTTTTCCCCTGAAATTGACTTACTAGTATACCTACTTGAGAGTATTCCTCATGAGATAAAATTAAGGCTGTTCTAGTGTTAGTCAGCCATCCATCTGCTCTCTTTGTCCATAATGCTGTGGCCAGACTTTTATTTAAATCCCCCAAAAAAGGACCATATTACTGCTTTTCTGGCATCTTTACACTCAGTCAACTTCACAGTACTTATATCTTCAAAGCTTTGTATTGTGTAGCTCCGGGGTATATTGCAGAACTTACATCACTGCAAAATAATGCTAGTTCCCTCAGGTCCTTGAACCGGGGGTTTCTGTCAGTCCCAACATTCAGACATAAGGGTGATAAGGCTTTTCTCTGGTAGTGCTGAGACCGGTGAGTAGCCTTCATCAAAGGATCAGAGTAGCTGAATACTTTGTGTGAAAACTTCTTATTCATTGTTTGTGGCATGAGATTTTATTACAGTCGTTACTTATTTTGCATATCACTTAGGTGGCTACATCACAACCATTTTGCACTTAAAGTACAGTAATTTATATAGATACCAAATCCTTAAACAGCACAGAACTAACGGTGCTGTGGAAGGCAAACCACATGATATATCTGAGTTTTTGCCCACTCCCTCTCTGCTGCTGCCTGTCTTATCACTGTTATCATTTTCTGAGGCTGCTGGCTGCCAACTTGTCTGCACATGAAGTATGTGGGTTAGTTTGGCACATTTTTTGTAAGTCCTCTCTTGCAGTGCCTTTTATTTTTTTTTAAATCTGTACTTTTTCAGCTGCCGCTTTTTTGCTGTTCTCCATTTTGTTCTCAATCTGACCCAGAAATTTACTTCTAGAACAGATTACATTGTATGACATACTTGGACTTTACATGTTCTAATTCAACCTGTCGGCCTACGAATGGATTTTGTTGTGTTTTTTTTGAGAGGGCCATTCACAGTGTGTATTTTTCAGTCTAATGCTGTTTTTCCATTAGCTCCCATTAGGTCCACCCACCGGTTTTCCATACTAACACATGACTCAAGTCCACCTAGGCGGACCCGCGTTACTCTGGCCCTGCTAAGGAGCAGGGCCGGTGATCAGGTTGGTCAGTGATGTGATCAGGAGAGTAACGCCTTCATCCGGTGTTGCCCATTATAATGGAAATGAAGTTTTGGGAATTGCTTGGAACACGGGTGGCCAGGATTCGGCTATAGCTGTGCTGGTGGCAATGGAAAAACAGCATAATGCACATAATGCCCAGGAAACCTACCGCACAGATCAGTCTGTGAGCGGTTAGTTTTTGCAGCATCGGGTTGTCAGGTTTGTCCATTTATAAAATGAGTACATCCTGATGTGTCTAGTTATTCCAAGTTATTCCAATTAGCTTCCACATGTATGTCCAGTGGTCACATTGACAGACCACAGAGTGATGTGATGGACAAACAGCCAGATGGCCTTCATTGAAATTGTTGATTGATGAAGTTTTTTTAAAGTATGGCACACGGTATATTGAAGATTTTGTTTTGCTTTCTTGCAGGTTTACACCCGATTTCACCTCATCTCGTGTGATCCGGGAGCTGAAATTGGTGACGTGTGGAGGCTCCGAGTTTGTGTTTGTCCTGAACGCCTCCTTGCCCTACCACATGTTAGCTGCATGTGCAGAGACCTTGCCCAGACCCAGCTGGGAGCTTGAGCTCTACATCATAGTGTCTCTCATTATGAGGTTAGCATCACTCTATTCAGTGGCGCAACGTTGGGACAGTGACACTTTTTTGAGACTCTGGCTTTGTACTCTATCATCTTGGGTAGCAGGTTTTGGGAAGCAGCCAGGGAAACTGTTGTTGCATCCATGGCAGCAAGCAGCTGCCCTGACTGAGTCCTTGCCAAATCCGGTGTTTTTGTTCAGCAGCCAGCCTTGTGCTCTGATCTCCCTGTGGAGGGAGGCAAGCAAAAAGAGAACTTTACCTTTATATTGATCTCCAGAAATATGTGAAGTATTGCAAAACATTATCTGGTTAGTATAAAATACAGAGCTAAAATATAATGTTGACAGTAATTTCAGTATAACAAAAGAAGGATTTATAAATGTAGACTGGTTTAAAATTAAAACATTTTTGTACACAGAACTGTACATGGAGAGATTATTGTCATAGAAATTTTCATTAAGTCACTGTACACACTGTAAGACTTTTGTATTTGGCCAAAATTGGGATGAAGCAGTTGAATTTAATATCTCCAAAAGTATGTCACCGACCCAAAAATGTAAATTGCTATGTATTGTTTAAGAGTCTGAGATTTGTCATTTAGTTCTCAGTACGCAGCTTAGAAGATTTAAATTAACAATCAGCAGAAATGTGCTTATTTTCTTCTTATTAGTTTCCTTTTGAGAGACAAGAGCCACAGTTTGAAAAAGTGTTTGAACTCATGTCCACACAAACTCAAATACTATACTTCAATACTTTACAAACACATCTTCTCAACTTAAGTCACGATTTTAATTTTATATTTGGATTATCTTTTTTTTTCTGTTTAGCTCCATGTTCCTGTTGGTAATTGCCACAGCCTACCTGGAGGCTCAGGGCATATGGGAGCCTTTCAAGAGACGCCTGTTTGTGGAATCCAACTCTACTTTGGAGACTGGGAGACCGTTTGATCTCAGGGAAATAGTGCAAATCCACAGTGATTCAAAGTAAGTCTCATACGGGAATGGGTAGGTTACATCAGGTGTACCTGTGCCTCACTCTTAAACCATATGACATTATGAATGTAGAGTTTTACATAATATGATTCTAATATGGAGAATGATCTGTCTAAATTTAATACAACTGGGTACCAATAGATACACGATTTTGGAGCTCTCCTGTACCATGTGTCCTCTGAAATTAATTCAGAAGCATTTCAAATTTGAAAACCAATAGGGACAACTGTAACAACAACTTTGTAATGTAATGAATGTAACTTGCAAGTTTAGCGTCATTATTTTAAAAATGTATTGTTTCATACACTTCCATTTGCCATTTTGGTTTTGATTGATCACATGACCATCACAAAAAACCTGGAAAATGTTCAGGATGAACCTAGATTTGAATTTATCGCCCTCCTCCTCCTCAGCTCCCTTTAGAAATTTTTGGATCCTGGAAGCATCCCGCAACTGGAACAATCGTTTGTGACATTACTGAAGGTCCCAGTGACCCAGATTTAGATGAAAACAGGCACGCTAACTAGGAGATGAGTTCCTTTAGGCTCCTGAAATTACAATAGTTAAATAATAGCTAAGTAAAGGTTGGTTTAAACAACAGCAGCTGTAAGTCCACAAAGGGAAAAGATGAGCCGAGGGCTTTATAAAGAGCAGGCAGATGCAGCAAACTCGCTGTCATTTGCCCATAACTGGTGTAACCTCACTGAATTCCTGAGATCTGTGCTCTGTAACAGTGAAGAATTAAGTTATACAGATATGCATCTTTTTAACCAGATTTATGTCTCAATGTGCAGCTTGAATGATTACAGCGACTCACATCAGAACTCCAGAGGTTTATATGGGTCCAGCAGTGGAGCATCACGGGTTGGAGGCCGACAGGGTAACAGCCGTACCTTGTTGGACCCAGACAGCCAAGATAGGAGGTCCAGGATAGGCTTTAGCCGCTCATCTATGCAAGCTGCTTCCTCCCAGCTGACCAAAGGAAGTGCCACCTCAGGCCAAGAAGGCCCTCAGGCCGCATGCCAGCTAACCAATCGGAAAGCTCGGAATGCCAAGCAACAGCAGCCAGTAGGCCTCCTGGACCTCCAGAGTCGAGGTTTAGCTGGGTCATCGTTGCCTCAAAGAGGCCTCTGTCCTGAGGATGCAGAATATGCCAACCTACTAGGGGCCATGGACAATGATCTTGACCGTCCAGAGTCGCTTAGTGTGGAGGCTTCACAGGAGCAGAGCTCTCAATCAGTACAAAACAAAGGTATCCACATTTATTCTCCCTGTGGCAAGTAAAAGGGTGTTGTAGAAGTGTTTTGCATATAATGGCAGAAGACCTTTGTAATTCATTCCCAAGTATTGAAAGAGGTTGCATATATTCCCTCTCTTACCTGCAGTGCTGGAATCTAAAGGGAAGCTGCGGGGCAAAACAAAAGCCCAGAGGAAGAAGGAGGAGAAAGAGAAAAAAACAAAGGTAAAAACATCTCAGGGAGATGATCTGAAGGATACCCTGGCTGACAATGATGACAGCTCTTCAACCACAACAGAGACCTCCAATCCAGATGTGGAGGCGAGCATCAAAGAGGTACATATACTCATGTGCCCTAAGCAGAATGGCACAATAACAGAGCAGAGTCAACTGTGCATACTTGAGGGCATGCTTGTGGTTTAACAGGCAGAGATGAATCCCATTTACTAACAGTGTTGTAGGTCCCAGTACATATGCTGTGTTATACATCATTCATCTTTCCTCTCTCTGTCCCAGTGCCTTGCTTCCTCCAGTGTACACTTTCTAATACTACATAAACTGCTTAAGAAATATTCTTAAAAAATGAATATTGACTGAACACATTAATATTAATCTGTTCTCCATGCCAGGAGCCAGTGAAAAAGAAAGGAAGGACAGTAACCACAGGAAAGGGGAAAGAAGAAACTTCAAATTTCCTAATAAAATCCAAAAATAAGAAACAAGCAACCATAAAGAAAGAGAACCAAGCAGAAAAATCCAGGTTTGTGAACTTCCTTGTAGTTGTCAACTATAGATTTCCCCTCTATTTACCCTCTTTAAGATGTATAAAATCTTTGTTGTCCACAGTTCTCTTGAGCTGCCCTATGTAACACCCCTGGAGAACAAACAACGCAAGAGCTTCACATCCAAAGCTCTTCACCCTCTTACCAACATCCCAAAGACAAGAACGCTGCAGAAACAGAGATGTGAGTTTCTTTCATTAAATCCAGTCTCTTTGCTCTCAGCCTCAACACGAGATCGACTTGTCTCTGACATCTTTGTTTTTACAGTGCCTGGGAAGCTTGAAGATGGGCGTCCTTCTCTGCTGGTGAAGTTGTTGTCCAACGGCTCTGTGCCAGAGCTGGGCCACAGCAGCAGCTCAGAAGGCGAAAAGGAGTTTGCCTCTCCAGAATGGGACCTCCCTCTGCCCAAAAGCAGCATGCGTAAGTCATGACCTCCACCCTCCTGCCATTTCCAAAAGCCTGTGTCTGCATCAGCCTTCTAAAGGGCTGCCACGCTGTTCTTTAAAATTGCAGAAGCAGATAGTCTTCAGCAGATCTCCATCCAGACGATGAATGCAGACCCCTTTCTGAAGAGATCCATTTCAGCAAGGACCTGCTCCCCCCCACCATCGTCCCCCAGCTCAGTGTCCCGAGGCACCTACAGCAGTGTACTCAACACTAGCAGGTATCCAAATTTACACACAAAATGCACTAACAAAGCAAAGCATTTAAATACACCATGTTGTAACAACACTGAAAACTAATCGAGATACTTGGTGCACTCCCAACACTTTTTTAGTGATGGAAACCTGAAGAAGGCACCAGGAAACAAGCTGACTGTAGCCACTTCACTACCAGGCAAAAATGGGAATCCCACGTTCGCTGCTGTGGCTGCTGGTTATGACAGAAGCCCAGGTAAGATGTAATGGTGACCTGATACTTGATCAAGGCATGTACACTTGATATAGTTGTTCCTTACAGTGATGGACGAGACTATGGATTGGTTTGCATTTATCCTTCCTGTCCATCTCATGCTATTTCTCAGTGTCTGCTGGTCTGTTTTGGATGAAATTTTGGGGAATATTTGGTGATATTGACATTGTGGCCCAAGATTTTGAATATAAACCTGATTGGCTCACTACAGTGCCATCAGCAGGCAAACACGGCCTTTAGCATCATGTTCAATATCTGGGACACAATATCTGGGTCAAATTTGATGTACCTTTGGGGAATGATGCATTCTTACACTGATATCCAGTATCCACAAAATAAAACCGATTGGCCCACCACAGCACAATCAACAGGCCAAAAAGTCCCAAGGCTTCAAGCAGACAGCACAGCACACATAGAAAACGAACAACTTGTGCAACCTGTGACTGATTCTTCTCAAAATCAAGTAATTTCTTCCTTTCCTGACTCTTAATGCTTCCACCAAGTTTGGAACAAATCGCATCAAAACCGTCTGAGTTATGCTGTACACACACACACACACACACAGACACAGACAGAACCAAAAATGATACCTACTACACGTGCAGGTGTAATAAAACAATTATATCCAGAACGACTTGCACCAATCATGGGGTACATCACTTGTTGTGTCTATGGAAGATGTAATCATGCACACTGCGATGTGTTCTTGTCAGGTGGTACTGGCTCGAGCAAAACTGAGAACCAAGGGAAGACTCTTGCACACATGACATCAGTGGAGAGTGACAGCTCTGACAGGTAACTACAACAACTCTGGGGAAAAAAAATCAACATTCAAATTCAAACATTGAGATATTAGAATACAATCTCCACTCAACATTTTTTTTCTCTCATAGCTCTGGATTATGGAGTCCCATCGACACAGCTAATGGTCCAAACTTCACTTCTGCCAACTCGTTCTCTGCATTTGGACCCAACAATTCTTTTAATCTGACAGGAGGTAATGCATGTGGCTTATAAACTAGTTAAGAAAGGATGTAACACTGAAGAATACTGGTGTAACACATTATGGTTGACTGGGTATGTCCATTGTTACAAGTGTGTGTTGATCTCTCCTTAGTTTTTAGAGGTATGAATTTCCCAAAGTCTTCAGAACCTCAGCAAAGCTGGCCTGAGTTCAGCACTGTATCCTCCTCCATTTGGGACGTCCAAAGCAGTGACTCTCTGCACTCCTGGCCCAGTAGCTCCGGCTCACCAACTGCCCCAACTGCAGTAAGATCCCTCATTTTTTGTTAACTGAGCTCTAACGTAACACTGCCGTTCACGACATCATTGTAACGTCTTTTGTTCTCTTGTGTAGTCCATCTTGGGAAACTCTCGCAGTCCGTGGTCCTCATCTACGCCGTTTGGCAGCTCCATTTGGTCCACAAGTGGAGACTCAGCTTTGCACTCCTTCGCTCCATCTACCAACTCAACAACTCTCACCGATCTGGTCAGCAGTCCGGCCCCACCTTCGCCAGCACCCACTGAGTTGAGTCGGACCTACAACCCATGGAACATGTGGCGCCCCACTCTGAGCAGCCGGAGCTCTGAACCCTGGCCCGACTCCTCTGAGAATGGCAACTGAACCCAACACGACTTCACTTAACAAAAGCACGTCAAGGGTTTGATGTACTTTGTACGCTAAAACGAATTTTTTAATCAGTGGATCCCAACCGAAAACAATGTCATATCAAGTGTAAGACATTTGGTAGCCCAGTGCTTCAGGTTACCACCCCCTCTTTAGTTCTTTGCAGCTTTTTATTCAGCCGGGGGCAGAAATGCAAACTTCATTTGGATTTGTTTTAACAGGTGCCCTCCACTTTAAAAAAAAAATGATTGCATGGTATGTTATGCCAATGCAGACATGTTTCTCTATTATAGACCCCCATTTGGCAATGCAGCGTGCCTTCTGGATGTTTGGTACTTGGCTTCTCTTAAGAGTTCAGCATTACTATGTTGGAATAGTCATCTTGTGTTACGCAATGTCTTTTCTGTTCTGAGGATCATTTTCATTCTTATTGGCCTGTGCTGAGGAAATCGGTTACTCGAGTAATTTCATCTTATCAATAATTGACCCTCTTAACCAGTACAGATTTTCAGTCATGTGTCATCAAAACTCAAGAGTATGTGGGCTTTCATATTGACAAAACACAGTGAAATCAGCCACTACAGAACGTAAATTGCCTTCTGTAGTGGTTGGTTAGAATGAGTGTCTACATATTCTCTCTTCAGTGGCATGACTGAGAATTGTTCCAGGTTATTTAGCAGCATGAATCTTTCATTCCCGACTGTGATTTTTCACAAAACCCATGGCCAGGCAAGCTTGATGAATGATGGTAATCCCCATTTTAAATTGGCTTCTGCCCTAAATAAAACAAAGCGTTCTGTTAGAATAAATTTAAGTTGGTCAAGCGATCAAGGAATACTTCAGTCTGAAGGTTATATCATACAAGGCCTCTATTTGTCAGCGAATTTAAATAAAAGGCGGATTTCAAAGCAATTCATTTTATTGGGTATTTTTTTCATTGCCACATAAGTAATTGTAACATTGTTCTACACATTAAACAAAATGATTCAGGGCAGAACATGAGGTATTTTTCCAGACTATTCCAGACTGATATGTTTACACTTGATAGTAAAAGGCATTATTTTCCACCTATGCACAAAATGTTACTTAGTACAAGGTTGTCTGAGGGACTCCATGAGTAACCCGCTGAACTTGGCAAGATCACATTTACTCATAACAAATACATGGTGGCTCTTCTTCAGTTCATTTGTACGATCTAGTGCCAACATGCCACGGCAGATTTCCCCCTGCAACTCAACACGGACAGGACACTCAATATGCTCCGTTACCACGCTGCCATCGATGCAGGCTGCCATTGCATAAGCGTCATAGGAGACAAAGCCGGGTCCAAAGTACACGTCCCTCTTATTCATCATGGCCTCCTTGGAGTATGCCCAGCATTTAGATGTTAGCATCTTCATGAATCGGGCAGCAGGTGCGTCCTGGCTGATCAGTTCTTCAAAGAACTCCTATACCATCAAAATCAGACAAACCATCACTGAACTGAAGTGGGACCACAGAGTTGTGCAGGCTTTTCTTATTAGGTGTTCACAAATCTTACCCATGTCAATCCATTTCTGCAAGAATACTCCCATGTTGCAAGGTGTGTAGGGCAGAGGAACTCCTCCAGCACAATATATGCCGATTCTGGATCCATTACAAAGTTGAACTCCCCACATAATGTTACATTCCCTTTACCTGCAGAGAGAGAAAAAACCTGTTATACAGGCTTATACTTTTATCCCAGGTAAACAAATGCTGCTGCTAGCAGTTCTATACCTATTTGTATTACCTTCCATGTTACCACCCATAATGAAAAGATCTTTGAGCTTTTGAGGAAAAAGTGGATCCAGTCTGACAGCTAGAGCAAGATTTGTGAGTGGGCCAAGGGCCACCAGGGAGACCTGTAGTAAGCACATGTCAGTACTATAAAACAAGAGAGCCGCCATGTGTCACAGAGCCGAGAGGAGCAGAGATAAATGTTTAACCTGGTTCAGGTTTTCAGACACGAGTCTGATCATGGCACTGACGGCGTGCTCTCTCTGGATTTTCTCCTTCCACTGTGGATCTCTGTCTTTAATCACATCGCCAAGTCCATCAGTTCCAAAATGGTCACTTAGTCGTGCATTTGCTCCGACAAGAGGGCCAGCCGAGCCCTGAAACACTGGTATCTGTGGGAAAAGTGATATAGACATACAATAGCCACCAATGAGATTATCATTAAAGGAGAATTCAGCACAAGTTAAAGTCACAAATACAAGGCAACATCTGACTTGAACATTGGTTAAACTTACTTGTTCATGTTTGCAGACAGAGAGCACCCTCAGCACATTCTGACAGACATTCTCAGCGGTTGTGTTCCCAAAAACACAGGTAATACCCAGGACCTGGACGTGAGGTGCTGCCAAGGCCATCATGATAGCCTGAGCATCATCTATGCCACAGTCTGTGTCAATGATCACCAGCTTCTTCGCCATGGTCTTCTGTAAAATTCAAGTTTCCAAGCACAGCCAGAGTGATTCATGTTTCATGTCAAAGCTTATTGGTTAAAGGATAGCAATCATATTTGTTTGTCTTTTGCTCACACTACAATTGGAAGTTATAGCCAAAGGCAATTTTTTACCAGTGCTACACAGTCTTCAAAGACATGGAGTTACATATAGGACCTTGCCCTTAGTTGTTGCGTGAATCAACAACCAGCTACCCTGAAACACTTGGCTTATTCATTTGCATGTGCATTTAATTTCAGTTGGGTCACTGTGACTTAAGAAACTATTCTCACACGAGATGAGGGGTGTTTTAATTCAATTCAATGGCGTTTCAAATGATCAAAGCAGAGTAGGGGACGCCTCACCGTGGATGACTGTCCTTTCGATAAAAATCTATAAATTACGGACAAAGTCAACTTCCTGACTGCGTGTGTAATAAACAAATTTGCGCTGACTGACGAGGATTCATAAGATAGAGGGTCATATTTCTTGCGTTGCTGTCTTGTGACACTACTTGTGTTTACTACAGTAAATAAATTAGTTATGAACCCCAAGTCTGGGTTACTCGGGGAGACTTACGCCGACATCTCAGTCTTAATTTTAACGTGGCTACGTAATTATTATTCCAGTAACTATTGCCAGCGAGAACAAAACTTGAGCAAAATCTAATAACACTGTATGTCTTACCTCTTGACTTCCTGTCCAAAAAGGTTACTTTGATTGAAGTTTCGGGAGCTAAGTTACTGCAC
>OMLF01021702.1:75029-89726 GCA_900302615.1 Holocentrus rufus | reverse complement strand
ACAGCCCCTCTGATTGGTTGGAATTCTGGGATTTAATTTTTTTTTTTTTTTTAGCCTTATACATATAGGTGACAGGCACACAAAAAGGTGACGTGCGTGTTTAAAATAAACGTGACACAATGTAATAAAACAGTATTAGGACATAATAAATTTTAGGTATTATTTAAAATCATAATGTATGTCTCCTTTAGTGTTTTTACAATGTGAGCAGGCTTCTGTTTTGTTTTTTGGTGGGTGGAAGAAAATGAACACCCCTGTTCGCGGAATGGTACCGCCTGTCAAACCTGTACAGCGGAAGAGGATACAGGTCAGGACGTCGCTTAGGAAATATCGTCCCCTCACATCCAGTTTCATCTAAATTCAGTGATGCGTGGTTAGCCCGACATCTTACTATCTCCTGTGCTATTTGTTTCCCGAGACACCGCGCCAAGGTATGGATGGTAAAACATGTTTACAGCATAGCTAGGCGTGTTTACTGCTGCCACAAAACAACACCAGCCTGACCGTTGTTTTGTGTGTGTGTACCTCATCGACTTTACAGGTGATATAATGTTTACAAGCAACAACCTCGCGAATACAAACAAGAAGTTAGACCCACCGCGGTGTTTGCAGTAAAGGTTTCTGTCATCGTTAGGTTTGTTGGTAGCTTAAATGTAATGTTAGCTAGCTTGCTGCTCAGTTTCGTGGTTGCACACACACTAGACTGTACTGAGACGGTGATGAGGTGACTCAATGTTATGACTCTTAAACAAAGGTTCTAGATATAAGCAGCACCGTGTGAGGTTCCCCGAGTCTAGTATTGCCTTTTTCATCTCTCTGTTCTGTCTTGGAATAAAAAAAATAAAATGCCTGCCCCTTTATTCTCAGGGCAGACAGCCATCACTTCATCAACCTCAGCTGATTCTCGCATCCATCATCTACGTGGCCGTTCAATGCCTAATACTTCAGAAGGTCAAGGAGCAAGTGTATCTGGGCCAGCTGAACAGCCCGGGCTACAAAGGCCCGCCGATGGAGAGGATGAACGCAGTCTGATAAGCTCCCTTGCCCGGGACACTGCGAGAGTAAGGCGGGCTTCAAGTGCTGAGCTACAGCTCCCATGGACCTGCCCCGTCACACACTCCCGTGAGAAGTTCTACACTGTCTGCTCTGATTATGCTCTTCTCAACCAGGCTGCTTCAGTGTACTGTCCCCCAAACACACCCAGGGCCCCAAACACACCCAGGGATGTGGCCCCGAGCAAGCAGGATGAGGGGCCAGCATTTGTGAAGCCCAAAACCTCTCCAGACTTGACCCAAGGTCAGCCCGGAGGCGCCGATGTGGCTTCGGATGGGGATTGTGATATGGAAGAGGTGTCCTGCAGTAACACAAAACCTATTCTGGCCTGGGAGATTGATACAGCTGACTTTGATGCTGTGCTTACCAGAAAAACAAGAACAAGTGAGCTCTTTTTTATTCTTGAAGGATATGATATTCATTTGTGAAATGTGTCAAAATTAAATTACTGGCTCTCTGACCATTTACTCCTGCCCCATGATAATTTAATTCTGCTAGTGACATTAGTAATACAGCATCTTGCTAAGAGCCTGGCAGCTAAATCTTATTAAAATAGGTGTGTAGTTTCATTTGGCATAAGTCATAGATTGTAGTTTTTTCTAATCAAAAGATGTAATTCCCTTTTGTCTGAAATCACATTTTATGAAATATGCCGATCATTTGTCTCCTTTTTAGTTGGTGAACATCTTGAATCCCTGTGTAGCCTGTGCAAGTACCAAACTCAAATTTTCTTGTAGGTAATATGAAGAAATTTAGCTCCAAGAAGATGAAGCCATCAGACAGACCAAGCCGTAATCTGCAAGACCTTCCTCCTCACGCTTCACTAGAGGAGATCAAACAAAGGAAAGTCCTAGACCTTAGAAGATGGTAATGCTACATTTTGTATCCCAGTAAAAAAAGAGAAATGTCACTTTTAAGCTATTCTCATGGTCTAGCACAGTCCAACCAGTATCTGTGAACTTGAACAACTTCAGCCCAAAGTTATAAACCAGATAATCAGCACCATCAAATGAGTTTTACATTGTGCAATAGGAGTGTTATTATTTCTAAAAAAAAAAAAAATGCACCCTTATCCTATGATTTTTCTTTGTTCCAGTTGTACATTAATATCAGATGAACTCTTCTGTCTTGTTTCTGTCAGGAGAGAAATCAATACAGATAAAGCTGTCCTACAGCATAGTTGAAACATATTTCACAGCTGTAATTTAGTGGTGTCTCCCTTTTAAGTTCATTACTAATTAATTATTACCACTTATTCTCTTTGGATTGACATACTATCTTGTTTGATTTTCGGCTTTAGGTACTGCATCAGCCGGCCGCAGTACAAGACGTCTTGTGGAATCTCTTCACTGGTGTCCTGCTGGAACTTCCTGTACAGCACCCTGGGTGCAGGGAGGTGCGCGGCTCTCACTGCGTTATATAACATTCACATCACAGGCGTCACATAGACATACAGCCCGTGAAACACTGAGATGACCACAGTGCTCCAACTTGTATTGAGAACACCATTTAATAAGTGTGTTTATTTGCATTGCTAGTCTTCCACCCATCTCTCAGGAGGAGGCGCTGCACATTCTGGGGTTTCAGCCGCCTTTTGAGGATATCAAGTTTGGGCCTTTCACTGGCAATGCCACTCTTATGCGGTATTTGAAACTGCTCCCATGCACCCACAGTACAGGCTTTTTTAAATCATCACTACACTTCAGGAACTTTAGGCAACTGACCTAATAATTTATGCATTTCTTCATAGATGGTTCAGACAAATCAATGATCACTTCAGAGTTCGAGGCTGCTCTTACATTCTGTACAAACCACACGGGAAACACAAGACAGCAGGGGAAACAGGTGAGTTCTGTAGTAGTCAAATCCGATTACATATCTGCTTTTTTAAGTGATAAAATAAGTGTGTTTTAACCACTCAAATCTCTTTCAGCTGAAGGGGCATTATTGAAATTGACACAAGGGTTGAAGGATGAGTCCATGGCCTACATTTACCACTGCCAGAACCACTACTTCTGCCCAGTGGGCTTTGAGGCTACCCCACTGAAAGCAGCTAAGGCTTATAGGTAGCATTGAGCTTATTGCCATTACCACTGTTTTCTGTCACATGGCTCTATTCTAAGTCGCCCCATTTAATTCAGCCTACTTGTCTGCAAGAACTAATGAAGTATTGATCTCTTGCACATAGGGGGCCTCTGCCCATGAATGAAATGGAGCACTGGATCCTGATTGGTGAACCGAGCAGGAAACACCCAGCTATCCACTGTAAAAAGTAAGCCGACAAAAATCACTGGTAATTTTCTTTTGCATTTTACCACTCACTGTAATTTAACTCCCTGACATGCAACCTTTCTCTGCAGATGGATGGACATTGTGACTGACCTCAACA
Organism: Holocentrus rufus; assembly: GCA_900302615.1. Taxonomy (NCBI): domain Eukaryota; kingdom Metazoa; phylum Chordata; class Actinopteri; order Holocentriformes; family Holocentridae; genus Holocentrus; species Holocentrus rufus. The sequence continues at coordinate 86,284 of OMLF01021702.1, read as the reverse complement.
CACAAAACCCAGAGTACTTGGACATCCGTCACACAGAGAGGGGCATTCAGTACCGCAAAACCAAAAAGGTTGTCCTGTCACTCTCATCACTCTGTATTTTGAAGTAGTGATTATGTCCCTGTAATCATTTATTGAACCATACTAAGGAACAGTGATTTGCTCACAGGTGGGTGGCAACCTTCACTGCATCATGGCCTTCCAGAGGGTGAACTGGCAGAAGCTCGGACCCTGGGCTCTGAATTTGGAGAACCTGCGCCACGACTTCCACCACTCGGGCACGGAGCGGGCCCATGGGAGCGTGGCGGAGGGCGTTGAGGAGAAGACGTCCGCCAAGCGCCTGGCCCGCCTGGGACGCTCACACAGTATGGGAAGCCAGAAAGACACTGCCTGGAAACGTCTGTCCAACACTACAGAGTACAGACAGAGGAGCTCGCCTGAGAGCGATCTGGAGGAAGATGTCACAGACTGAGATGCTCTTTGCAGCTGGAGGACATATTTATAAGTATTTAAACCAAAATAAGAGAGATTTGGTGTTATTACATGTTACAACCATACTACACACAATTTCAGATCATCCTAATGCTAAATCACATACATTTCACTGGATTTAATTATGGGTATATCACACCTTTAATTCACTGGCATAAACTCACTACAGTGATACTGTAAGTGTGCATCATATTCAGCTAACGTCTAGGAAAACAAATGTCTGACATTGATGCATTTAAATCTTGTTTAAATAGAACATAAGTCCATAATTCATTGTACAGGTGCGTCAGCTTGTTTTTTGACTGACACATAGTGACTAGTGCAGTAGACTGCTGTTCAGTGAACATGCCGTTGTGAAAGCAGCTGACATTTTGTTGTGCTCTGTGAAACCTAAGGCTGACAATGCATAGACGATCCCAGTTTATTTTTTAAAACAAACTGGAGCTGTACAGAGGTGATAATGGAAATCCCTGTCACTCAAATAGATTCAAAATGTGAACCACGGTAAGAAAGGATCGCATGTTTTGTTTTTGTTTGTGTATAGCCATACTTACGGTTCGGTTTGCACCTTTGTGGTGCCATTTGTCTTTGACCCATCACTGTTGTCGATGTGTATGAAGTGGATTTGATGTAGCTGTTTATTTATTTTTGTTTGGGTTTTTTTTTTCAATAAATGAAGATTTTTTAAACTACTGAATCAGCCACCATCTTTTTTTTTAAAGAACAACGGCTAATACTCTTTCAGTATTGCTTTTATTCAGACAGCAGCAATGGCAGGAGGGAAAAAGCACTTGTTTGTTGATCAGTGTGTAATCTCAAGTTTGCAGTAGTGGCTTTACTTATACAGTATATGGAGATTTTCATGTTGAGTCCAGTCACATCACTGAGGCTTCAGATGTGTGTCTTCCTTTCAGTTGTTGCTTTATTTCTGCTATCTGAGCAGGACCGATGCGACAGCAGCCCCCTGGTGGACAAAGAGAGACTCCATGAGGAAAAAGCAGGTGGGAAACAAAACACACAGTCTGATGAAAATGTTTTACCTCACCTATCAACGCTGCACCTTGCTTCAACCATTCAGGACTCAGTTCAGCTACTGATGTTCTCCCTGACGTTTTCCACCTTTGCGTGACACCAATGAGAGAAATGCACATGCAGCAGTCAGATACACATCACCACAAAGATTGACCTCGTTTATAACGCGCTTGCAATTCAGGTTCAACTTGAGTTTTTCTTTTTTATGTTGTGTGTGCACCAAATTCATACACATGATGACCCCAAATGCACCTACTATCTGCAAACTCTAAATGCCACAGGAAGCTGAGCGCGTATGAAAGCCTCTTCACACTTTCCAAGTCCAAGTGTTAACCATTAACACCTTTTATCTTGTGTTTTTTTGCACAAAATGCTTTAGTCAGTAGACTGTATCTGTACTTGTTCACCTATCACACCTCAATCAGACTGTGTTGCTGCTGTAGAGCTGCAAATTGTTTTTAATCTCAAAGGCAAAGTAAGCAGGTAGGAGAAACAATGTTTTGTTCAGCAGCACTTTGACACAATATATGTCTGTCAATGAAATATGCTGGTTGTTGCTGGAGGTGAAGCTGTGATCTTTAGGTTATAAAACTCTTATTCACTTGACCCGCCTGCATCACTCACCCACTGTTGGTGTCCCACTCCTCTCCGCTGTTGGGGTAAACAACCCAGCACAGGTCTGGACTCAGCAGTAATTTGGCAGAGTCCAGGAGAGGCTTGACCACGTTTGGTGAACAGCAGTTGACCCCCACAGCAACCAGCTGCTTGGATCTACAGGCAATCTGGACTGCCTCGGTAAATAAGCTGCCGTCAGATATACACCTCCCATCCTGAAATTGTTTATCATATGAGTATATAAGTATGTCATCCTGTGTGTAACACACTACACATGGACTAACAACAGATCTATCCTAAGTATGTTGTTCATAAGTAATCTACCTTACAGGAGAAGGAGAGCCAGGCTTCAGCATTAGGGAATTCTCTGAGCAGCTCCACCACAGCCTCTGCCTCTTTGATACTTGGGATTGTCTCAAAAGCAATGAGATCAGCTCCTGCCGCAGCTAGGCAGCTGACCTGTGGCCGATGCCAAACTTTAAGCTCCTGGGAAGAAAAAGAAAGAGAGAGAGCAAATGCTTGACGTCCTTGATTATGACTACATTGATCTACCGACTGGATATCAAACCAAACACCCAGAAATAATCACTTTTTTCACCACAGAATCAGAATTAAAATTTGAGTTTAAGGTGCACAATGCAAAACTGCCCAGGGTCTATTGTTGTGAGGACCCTTTAGACTCAACTGGCAAAAAAGAGTGGAATAAGCACGTAATTTCCTAGTTATGGTCTGACCAACTCACTGATAGAATACATGCTTATTCCATGTTTTTGTCAGTTGAGTCTAAAGGGTCCTTACTTCAGTTGTATGTATATTTATTTTCAATGCCCCTTCATGCTGCATAAGGACTTATTTCATAATACCAATATGTGCATTTTCCACACTGCCTCAAGGTGAACTGAAAGCCACTTACCTCAATACTCATATTCTCTGCATAAGCCCCAGAATACTCTGAGCCATCATGCAGAAACGCTCCGTAAGGCCCAACAGAGCCGGCAACCAGAGGCTTCTTTTGCTCTTGATAATAAGAAAAAACACAATAAATGAACAATGCAATGATATAACAATGTCAGCTGTTTACAGACCTAACCAAAATACTAAAAACTCATCTGTGATATGCGACATGCAGTGTGTAGTTACCCAGGGTTTGACTGTCGGAGACAAATCTTTTCACAGTGTCTTTGGCCAGATGAACTCCAGACATCAGGAGCTCACTGGCCTGTTCTGACGTCATGTTCAGGTGATTGACGAACCCCTCAATGCTTGCCTGGTACGTGGCTGTCGTAATAACATCTGCGCCGCTCAGGAGGAATCTATTCAAATATCACACGCTATTAAATAAATTCCAACCATCATTTGCAATTTCTTTATGTCAAGATTAGACTGTTATATTGGCATACCTGTAATGAGCATCTTTTATAGCTTGGGGATTAGCATGCAACACCCTGGCACTCCACAAAGGATCCCCCTACATATGACACACACACTTCAATTCCAGCTTTAAAATTTGCATGTGTATGGTTGATATTTAGAGAAATGTCCCAAAAAACTGACTTATTGAGGTTATCCCATATGATGTTGTCCATAATAGTAGGCAATAATTTATCCATTTTTTCCCGATCGGTTTTGGGATGGCATGATCTTATGGACACCCACATTATTCACAGGAAAAGTATGAATATAGCTGGTAAAATAAGATTAGTCTATAATGACGTAAAAGCATACTGAATGCTGATAATATATGAGCGAGTGAAAGAGATAGTGAAGCACTGTGAAGTTTGCCCCAAATAAAAAGGGAAAATGCAACATGCTTTAGCTCTGCCTTTTGGACTATATTATTGAGACATCAAACTCAGTTGAAGATGTAATGTTTTAATCAATGAACTATTGTATCTCAAGTACTACCCGTTATCCTTCTTTTTCTAGAACCCCTTTGATAAAACATTTAAAACATTTTAATTGATGTTTCATCAAAGTACTGCAGAGAAATGTGAGGAATTGGTTGGCAACTTTGAAGAGAGCATAGAGTAGAATAACAGAATAACATTCTACAAGGATCCATTTAAATTTGTTAGTTTAGTTAAAGAGGAGAGGGGCACTCATACAGCAGTGACGCAGGAGCTAGAATAACACACAGACAACTGTATTCAGAGAGGAAAATGTGTAGGGAGATTCTCAGGTGTAACAGACCCCAAGACGTAGGAAAGAGGTGCAATGTTTGCAAGGATTTCATTAGAGTCCTGCAATGGAGCCCCCTGCTGGTTATATATATTGGCTGTGCACATACTGAAGAACTTTTTTTTATTTATGAATTTATTTTTAAATAAAACACCAGATAGGGAATTGGAGGGGTGAACTGAAGAAACTTGCTAGGTCTTCATATAATATAAAAGAGAGAGAGAGAGAAGAAGAAAAAACGTACACCTTTCTCTTTACTAAATCAATTTGTTTGTTCTTATTTAGTTAGTTATTTATTATCCCCTATCACCCTTTGAACTAGGTTGCATACTCTGGAATATTAAATTATCTTATCATAAAGGTCAAATTATGACTGGAATGCACTGCTTGAAATGATAAACCCAATGAGAAATAAAATGAGAAATCAAAACCCTGAGATATAAATGAGCTAATGCACTGAGGAAGCTTAGAGGAAACTTAACCTTAATGCTTTACCTGCAGTTTGAGACCTTGCGCTTCGAGTTCAGTTGCTAGTCCTCCATCCAAGATTAAAGGACCATCATCTTTCTTGTAATGTTTTAAACAGGCAGCGGGTGACATTGAGAAACACTTGAATGAGGCACTCAATGTATCTAACGTTAATGTATAAACACTTACTAAACAATTACAGTTAAAGAGATACAATCAATAATCAGATGCACAAGCTCCTTCTTCTTTGTATTGATGACAGGTCGTAAAGCCAATTTAGGCGCATGCCGTTAACTACCTTAATCTAATAATCTTTGATCACACCGAAACATATCAATACCCTATGATAAATACTGACCATGCGAGTTTCAGTTATTGTTCCGGGTAACACGGCAAGTTGGCTGTTTGCGTTCAAAGTCACTCGGAATTGTGAAAACTACAGATAATTCCGACTTCCAAATGTTACCAAGGTCTCATATTCAGCCCAGTAGATGGCGCATAACTCAGGAATGGGTCATTAAGGGGTAACGTAGTTTTCGTGTCACCTAAATAGGTTGAATAGCATCCACCAAGTGCCACAATGGGCTACATTGCCTGCCAGCTCTGTACAGTCAGACCATTCATTGTTGTTTAGTCAGTACAGTAATATAAAAAAGCATTTTTTTCGTACACAGGGTGTAGTAGGCGTGCTGTGCGTTCGTGATCATATAGATAGTTAAATAGATCCCAGAACAGGAAACGCACAGTACACTATGCAATGTTTATAGCAGTACAGACAAATATTTAAAATGTTTATTTTTTGTTTGTTTGTTTGTTTGTTTTACTGAAGCAGGTTTATCTGTTATTGGCAAACACCTCTCCTTGAAATTCTCCAGTGCATTTTCTTGCGAATTTTTGTACACGATAAACAACTATCTCATGAGTGGCTTTGAGTAGCTGTGCTGGATGCACGGTGGTGTCTAAAATGTGAAATGAACGCCTTTCTGTGATGAACCCGTAGTATTTTCACATCCTGTTGCAAGGAAGCTACCGTTTCAAATTTTCCTTGAATGTAACGTGAACTGTCACTTCAGTTACTATGGAAACAAAGTAGCGCCTGACTAGCTAGCTGCCCAGCTGCAAAACAGTGGTCATCAAATTATTTTAGTCAATTTGTTATAAATGGTAAGTAAATAAATTCTCTCCAATATCATCATTAACATCCTACGTTACAAGGAAGTTAGGAATTCTAGTACAGCTGCACAGAAAGACGCTGGCAGGGCCTTTTGTTTGCTAGCATAGCTATGGTTAGCTAAACTCATAACATCGAACTGTTGTTATTGCTAAAAGTGAGGGTAGCTAACTCACAATTTCTCACCAGATTTAGCAACCGCGCACTTGGTAAGTTATTAATATTTGCATCTTGATTTAGCCAAATGAAGTATGTTATTGTTAGTTTAACAGCCCTCTGAACTTTACTCACTAGCTAACATCCATTACGGAAACTGGAGTAGCTAAGCTATATTGCTAAGCTAGTAAGCTACCTAACAAACAAACTAGCCAACTACCATGTGGCTAAATTGATAACGTTAGTTTTTTGGCTTGGCATACTGGTTTTAAGCATAGTGTGATCAGCATTGGGCGTGCCTGCGTGCGTGTTTGTGTGTGTAACTTTATACGAAAATACTCGCTGTAAACATACCATCTGCTGGTACTGCTGGTACCACTGATAACGTTACATATGTGTCAGGGGAGAGGGAGCTCACCTGTCTCTCTGTGTACCATGTGAAGTGTCTCATTGTATTTCTGGACAATGTTTTTGATGAGATTATTCCAGGCACCAATTTCACATACTTTGAGTTTGGATTGTACCTCCACATTTTAGAGCCAAACTTCTGGGGTATAAACACCCCCCTCTAAATTCTCCTCTAAAAGAATACGTTTGAGGTGGTGGTGGTAATGGTGGGTGGTGCAGGTTATTATTTTTGGCACTTAGACTTATCATGAATGAAGCACATGTTCAAAATAATCATTAGTTGCAGCCTTACAAGAAATAAGCACACCCAAAGGAAACTGAGCTGGGAAAGCCTTTTAGCTTTTAGGACACAGTGCTGACCATGGAGTAGCGATTGCCCTAGAAAATCATACACATTTTAGGCTAAATTAACATAAATTTTTTTTTCTTGTTATATAAATGGTAGATAATTTTAACCAGATGAAAGAGTGAAATATTCTAGGAAACGGATCACTGGCATACAGGGTAATTAGGGCATAAAGTTTACATTGATTGCTATTCATTGCCTTGTGAAACCTGGTTATACAGGCATTTCTGATTCTTTCACTGCTGACTTGTTGATACAAGCTAATTCTCAGTCTTAACTGCCAGCAAAATGCAGCCTCTCAATGCATCCCATTTTTTTTGTGAATACATTTAAGATATTATGCTAATCAGGACTCAGCTGAACTATCAACAGCAAGCAATTTGTAGGAATCCAGACAAACATGATGAGGAAAAAAACAAACAAAAAATCTTCCTACGACAGTGCAAGTGTGACTCTTTCATGACTGGTACTTTTACTACAACAAAGAATGAGCTTTGTGCAAATGTGTTTGTGTGTAATAGAGGTGCTCTGCTCTTTTTCACACTCTAAAGCAAGCATGTTTGCCCTTAAAAATTCTTAGCCCACCTTTGAATCTAAAGTCTACAGGCAAAACAGAAAAGGCACTGACAGAAATGCGGAGAGTATTGTTTTATATAAACTTGATAATTTAGGATCATGATTATCAGAGTTGTTCCTTCTTCTCATTGCAGGTTTAAGGTTGGGGGTGTTGTTTTCATCTATTGTTTAATGATGTGGACATCGTGAAGCTTTGACACTATCTGTGATTAAGGGCTATTCAAACAGACTTGACTTGAATTGAATATTGTGTGTTATTGCAACTTAGCCTCACGGTGTTAAACTAGGCTGCCTCTTTTCTATAGCTCAGTAAGTTTTATTCTGTGGTCCTTTGTTTCCTTAATTTGATCTGTGCCTTGACTTTTTCAACGTTGCTTTCAGGAGGATCGCTATGCCTTCCTTGCTGAGTGGCATGACCCCACGGCAGCTCTCCTGCGGCGCTACCAACTGTTCTACTACCCCAAAGACGGCTCAGTGGAAATGGTAAGCATTTATTACTACAGTTGATATTCTTGAAACATGTTTTCATGAGTTTCTCTAACATTCTCAGTATTCTTTTAAAGCCCGTTTTAAGTCTATGACACAGTCAAACCAAATTTCCAGTTATAGTGAAGATAATTTCTGACAATAAAATGTCCTCATTACCACAAAATGTTATCTGTTACTATGGTGAAAATTAATCAAAAAATTTCACCATCAAAAGTAGACTTTCTAATTAGACATTTTTACCTATCACTTTTCAATTACTTGTCATGCCACAATTGCATTTGGAAAAATAGGACCTAGACTATTTACTGTCTATATGTAGCTCATTTAATCAGACGTTTCTCACAGAATTAAAAGACTGCTTAGATCTACAACTTGTCAATTTCAATTAACTGCCAATGTGTTTGTTTGTTACTTCCAGTTTGATGTTAAAAACCAGCGCATCTTTTTGAGAAGGACCAAATATGATGACCTTCATCAGGAGGATCTGTTTGTTGGGAACAAAGTGAACGTGTTTTCCCGTCACCTCAATCTGATTGGTTATGGAGACCAATATACAGCAAACAAACTTGGAAGCAAAAAAGAAAGGTACGACTGTGTAGGTGGTGTGATAAGTCCACATAATCTTCTCCAGTTACATGCCATACAGACTTACAGCACCCTGTAACCTAATCTTCTAACAGTGTCACATATAATCTTCTTTTCAGCAGTATTTTCAGATAATTGTAACAATCATGTTTGTGCAGGATTGCTTACAAGAAAAATATACTCCTAACGTGTGTAGTCATCAGGATGGTAGAGGGAAATGCTGATGTTCACATTTTGGCTCATTTCCTTTTCTGCACTTCTTTGTTACATTATCTAGGCTACATCCTGCTGCGTGACATTCTTGTTAAATTTGAGGGAAGGTCTGTTTTAATAGTTATATTTTTTCAGGACACCAATGCAGGCTTGTTGAGCAGCATCCACTATTATACAATAACAAGATATATTTTCCTGCAGTGTGCTTTGATTTCAATCCTACTTGTCAAGTAGCTTGACGGTACCATTTATTGCCTGGAAAGGAAAATGAAGCTATTTCCCTTTTGATAAGCATGCCTGTCAGTAGAATATTTGCTAGTGTCTGACTGATTTCCTATGAGCAGCAGAGGCTAATGCACCTTTGAATTACATACTATATCCAACAACAGAGCCTGTATATGTGAGAGAGAAGCAAAAGCTCAGTAACCTGCCTGTTGTCCGTCATGGTATACGTCCATTTGAGGTGGCAAAGTGTTATCTGTGTTTACAGTCGTGGTGTCTGATCTCGATGAGTTGCCTACTGTTGCCTCTCCAGGCTTCTGTGATGAATGCCAAGCACTCCTGTAAGCTGCTGAGTGCCACAGTTTATTTTGTTAATCTTTTTGTGCCTTCTTCTTGTGCCCCTTTCCTCTCTCCATTTTTTTCCCAGAACTCTGGCAATGATAAAGCCAGATGGAGTTATCAAGATCGGAAATATATTTGAACTGATAAAAGCCGCCAGCCTGATTGTGACCAAAGCCAAAATGACAAAGCTTACATGGTAAGATCAAAGCCTCACTGGTGAGAGTGTGCTGCCAATGTTTTTTTCCCTGTTATTACAAGTCACATTATAATAGTATATCAGACAGAATGTGTGCACACCCTCACATTTTTAGATGGATGACGCAGCTTTCTCACACATGTCAGGAACATATGGCATGCCAAGGGGCAGAAGGGATTGGCATTTCACTAACTACCTGCAGTCTGGTCTGGCAAAAGGGCTAATACCAGTGCTGAAAGCATTATGTAATGATCATTTTTAAATGAAACGTTTTTTAGCTTGGCATAGTTTTCAATCAATCAGTTAGTTAACTGACTGATTGAATCTTTACTTAAACAGGTATGCCCCATGGAACTTGAGATCTCATTTTCCAGAGAGACCTGTATAAATTTGAAGATAAAACAATTACAATGCATAAAACTAATCAACAGATTTAAAATAAACTATTTACAAAGACAGACATGCAGCATATGTCAAGAAATCCTCATAAGACAAACAATATATATAATACATCATTCAGCAGTAACCTAAACTCTTCAAGGGAGACAAGTGGGTCCAATTTGAGTGATTGAATTGCACATCTGGTAAATCAGAAGATTTTGTAGTTAATATGAGTTGAAAATACTGGACACGCAAATGTGAGTTCCATTTGCTCTGAAGGTCAGAACCCCCAAGGGATCAAGAAATTATTTTGTTAGGAAGCAAAGACCATACTGAAGAACATGTAGCCCTGAAATGAATGGATGTGTGTTGAAGGTCAGTGACATAACTGGGATATATGGTCGTTTGTTAAAGGTAGTGGGATTTCTGTATTTTTGTTGTTCATTAACTTATGATGACAAAGCTTTTTGTCATAAGACCAAAGTAACAGAGTGCTAGCCCATTTGCTGTCCAGCCTGTGAGTGAGGGGACTCATTAAAGGACAGCACCAGTATAATTCCTCCCATGGCTCATTACCGCCATCATTTGCCATTAGTAAAAACCCAGACAACCTCTGTGTCCCATATGCATCATTGAAATTTCTTGCAGATGCTGCTGGCTCCCATTCTGTTTATTAATGGTAACAAAAATGACTTCCAGAGACACACTGCTTGCTTGAATGATCTCATCCATCATTATAAATTCTGAAGACAGAAGTTGTGAGTCTTAGTTCTTAGTTCTGTTTGTATTTTGTAAGTCCATACCACGTTTTAAGCAATACATTTAGATAACAGTGTGACCTTCAGTTATTGCAGTTTTGTCATTAAAATGTTCCAAAGCAGTAGATTGAATAGATTTATAACTTCCTGGACTACACTCACACAGCCCCACTATGAACTGACCTCTCCAGATCCTACAGCTGCTGCAAGCAAACCTCAAAATATTAGGATATACAACTGGATTGTCTGTTAGTAAAAATACTTACTGTTTTTCAACCAATCAAAAAATCTAAATTAATCAGATATAAAAAGCTAAATTATCTAAATGATATACCACAAAGAACCAATTTCACACAACTGCTGCAATGGATTTGCCACTAAGTGACTTTTGGCAGAAATGACAGGAAACTCAGTGACATCTGTAAATCTTTTTGTCAGTAGTTGGGTTATTCCGCAAGGTTAACGCTGAATACCTTAGATAACTTGGCCACTCATTAACTTCATGTTTATGGTTTCCTTACAGGAGCCAAGCAGCCGACTTTTACATGGAACATCAGTCAAAGCCTTTCTACAAGTGAGTGCCTGTGTAAATGATTTGCCAGTTTTGAGTTGGTGTGAGCAAGCTGGGGG
>OMLF01021702.1:61190-75009 GCA_900302615.1 Holocentrus rufus | reverse complement strand
TGTCTGGTGACCAGCCCAGCCACTGTCATTAGCATAACCTGCGACAAAGATCCTAATGACATTGTGGTGACATTGGAACAGTAATGCAATAGCTGAAGTGGTGCTGGCAGATAAGTATTAAAATGTTATTCAAGAGTTAATCAATCTTGCAGCAACCTGGTGCAGTTTGTGTCCTCGGGCCCTGTGGTTGCCATGGAGCTGATGGGTGATGAGGCCATCTCTATATGGAGGAGGCTTCTGGGACCCAGAGACTCTGCTGTGGCACGGAGGGAGGCACAGGAGAGCGTCCGTGCCCAGTTTGGAACAGATGGCATCAAAAACGTGGCACATGGGTCTGACTCAGTTGCTGCAGCAGCAAGAGTAAGGATGTTATGCTAGGCTGGTAGTTTTACTCAATATGATATGTGCTTCTCCACTCCATACTCAGTATTTTCAGTAATGACTATTTACTTTATGTAAATGCTTTTCTTTAGGAACTAGAATTTTTCTTTCCATCCACAATGGGTCATGGGCCTTCAAACACAGCCAGCTTTACAGACTGCACATGCTGCATCATAAAACCCCACGCCATATCAGAAGGTAAGAAAAACAGAGAATAAATAATAGAATATTTATACACACACAATACACTGAAATATACCTATGCCCATTTCAATACCAGCCCAAATTTTTGGGCTAAAGCCTCAATCTTACATGCATACATTTGCATGGCCACATAGGGACCTCAACCAAACCGTTGCTCTTATATAACTCTTACACCCCTTCCATGTATGGCTGTTAATGCATTTGCGTCACACAGAGCCACTTCATGGTTACCAACTTCGCCTTTGGATTTTTCCAAATCCCTACCCTGATCCCTCTTCATGGAGCATGCCACTAGAGCTGTGACCTGTGAAATGGAAATGGAGTACACACACAGCAAGCCGGTGACTGAGGAGAGGTCTGCCGCAGTTGTTCTAGGAGACATAAGCCTAAACGCAGTTCATCAGACTGGACAAGCTCACCTAGCTGTTTGATGAGATCAACAGTAGATGGTGCCCTTATACATATTAATTTGAGCTTGTGTTTTTGATTTGATCTCCGCCTCTTCTCTTCACTGCAGGTTTGGACGGTGTCTGATTTACACTCTGTTTACTTTTTGGTCTCCATGCAAACAGTATGTCTGTAATTTGTGCTCTCGCTTTCTCTCTCTCTCTTTCATGGACACACAACTACATCACATCATGCAGCTTTCTCATTTTCTCAACGCAAATGCAAACAAGCAGCTGTCGACTTGAACTTGAGAACATTAGTAGTTGAGATGACATTTTGATCAGGAAATATGAAACCCGGGGTATAATGTGCACTCAACAGTAGCAGCAGTAAGGAAGCAATTAGAAGGACTAAGCAGCATTCATTCTGTTAATCATACTTGTTTAGGGATTTTAAATTTCGGGATCTTAATATTGTCCAGTTGCTTTAGGGTTATGTAATCCCCAGTGTGTTAAAGAACCCATGAGTAAAACTATCTTTAGTACTGGCATGCTGTGTTTTGCCTACAGCACATAACTGAGCAACTGTTGAACACACAATGAACTGCAATAACACCTTCCTTCAAAACAGAATTATTGAGCATTGAGTATGAGTATTGACATAAAAATTGACATATATGTGTAATGTATTTGTGTTTAATAATAGTTATATTAATAATCATCATCATTAATCCTGGCAGTGCCCAGTGGTGGTATTGTTATTGGTAATTCCTCTGTAACTTTACAGGGGTGCACCACACCAATTTTCAGACCCCTGTAAACCAACACGTGTGCACCTACTGGCCTAGGATCAAGTTTTGTCAAAAGCTTCTCTGTGTCTCCTTCAGCTTTCTCACTGTCTCAATGAAAGTAAAAATACCTAGATTATGGAGCTACCTGTTCTCCCACTAGGAAGGCAGTGATTTGACACAGTTGGCTGATTTCTAGTGAGTAACAAACTCTTATGGAAGAATTAGAATGAAAATTGTTCCATGAGTTATGGATGGAGCTGTGATAAGTTATGAGAAGTAGTAGATGGAGAAAATTCAGAGAATGGATGTTTGTTTATTTGGGCAAGCTTAGGGCTTGGCTGGATATTTGTTCTAATGAGCTTTCATGATACACTGACTTTGATATGCTATAGGTATGTATGTTTTTATCATTTGATAAACATAAGAACAGGTTTACATTTTTTACTCTTTTACACTGGTGTGCAATTTATTCCCGATAGACACCAGCCCTTTTCTCAAGATGTGGAATTCTCAGATACTATAATGCTACTACTATTACTACTACAACTACTACTACAAATGATAATAATAATAGTAATAATGCTAATGATAATAATAATAAACTTAATATAGAACCTTTTTAACAAAGTTGCAAAGTGCTTCAGCAGCAACAGCAGTACAACAATAAAACAATAAAATGAAACACCAGGAATCATAAAAATCAAATAAAAGATAATAGAGAACATAAAATCACAAGTGAACCCACAAACATGAAAATGTAAGCACTGACAAACACTCTAGTACATGTTCTCTGTTGTGATATGATTCACCTTTATGACCAGAACTCACTGCCTACTAATCTGTAGTTCAAAGCAAATAGCTGCAACCTTTCAGCACTTTATTGGTGATTTATGATTTTAGTGAATATGTTGTTCTTATCAAATTACCTTGACTACTGCCATTATCACTCCAGTATCTCTCCTTCAAGTCAAAGGAAGTTTAAGTGAAGCATTTTTACTGCAAACATATTTTCAGGGAAGGTTCATGATGACTAGCATTTCAAAAGCATTAAAGGCATTAAGTACATAATTTATATTAATACAAATAAAATTAATGATAATTAAATAATTAATCAAATAGATTCTGAAACAGATTGAGATTGTTCTTAATTGTCCTTCATTCGCTGTAATGTCTCACTAGTTTAACCACACCACATAATCCTCACCTTTGTGCTGAAGTGACACCTTTAGTCTAAGACAAGAATAGCAGGCCAGTTTGAAAGGCTCAGTCAGTTGAACACAAACTGCATTTGTCAATCATTCAAAGGTCAGTTGTAGCAAAAGCTTGCTTTGATTTGCCTTGAAGGTCAATTTAGTGGCCATCTTATACTGTCGAGAATGTATAGATAATCACAAAGGTGATTGAAATCGTGACTGAAATTGCTCTGAGTCATGACTGGAATAGAGAAGCATCTGTTGCCAGGCACCCAGAATAGGATCGCCTAGCAACAGTACCAGCTGCTTTTGGGAGCTGTGGTGAATGTGCCTATCCGAGGCAGCCAGTTGGAGCTGCCTGGGGAGGGCACAGAGGACATAAGAGGGAGTAACTTAGATCTTATACACATAACTTGAGTGTAACCAAATACCTAATCAGTTAAGACAGAAATTGACGGACTGATAGAGCAGCAGTTCTGGCTATCATCTGCTGTAAGTTATGATGTACGTACAGCAGCATGTAGGAATAATGTAAAATTTAGACAACTCGATATCCTGGAAGATATGCAGGCTGCATTTTATCAGGATGCCAGACTGAGATTATGAGGCGGGCGCCCTCTGTCAGTTTTGTCTGTCTGCAACAGCTTAACCTTGACTCTCTGTACAGGAGTAATGTCTCCTGTTCTCCATTAGCACAAGCATGTGAAAGGCAGTCTCACTGTATTTTATCCAAAGGAGACAGTGCTGCCTGAGAATGGTTCAACACAGCATTAGCAATTTCTGAATTAGAGCATTGCAATGGCTTCATGTTAGCTACCCAGGACATTCATGAAATATTGCGTAAATATTAAGTTTTTATACCATGTTTATGTGCTGTTTATTTCATTTGTGTTACAGAGTCATGGCATTGCTTTTATTACTCATCTTTCCAAGTAGGCTAGTTCTTATCCTATTGTCTGAACATTGGTTTAATGAAGTGTTCCTTTCATCTACCGAATACTAAACTGAAATCCCTCAATATCTACGCACACCAAAATGGAACATTTATGTTTGTCAAAGCTCTATATATCAGGTGTAGCTTGCAATGTGAATTCATTACCATTCTCATTGGCAGTTACTTTGCATAGTTAAGTATAAGTAATAGTAATAATTTGAAATAAACAAGTTGTAAGGTCCTGACTTGTACAGTTACACCTTTATTAGAGTCCCAAGTCCCTATAGACTCCAGCTGAGTCAACACGGTTTGCGTGAGCAAATGAGGAACATGTAGAGATGTGGACCATGTTGACTCATCCATTTTTGATCGCCCGGATGTCGCAGAAGTTGTGGATTGGGGCTTTAAAAGGGGTTTCTCACATAAGATATATTTGGTGCAAGAACAAGGGTGTGCCAGTAATCAGTGAGTTGTGCAGAGGAAAATAAAATTTGTCTACAATATATGAAAAGGGACACGTATTTACAGGATTTTTTTTGTTATTTTTGCCATGTAAACTAACACTGCCCTGCTCTAATGTCACAAACCATGGCACTTCTTGCTTGCAGTAAGAAGTGGTCATTTTTTTTTTGTTCCCATTGTTTAACCACACCCTTTTCAGTTCACAAAACCACAGTATAAATGTGACCATAGTGACAGACATTTTCAGTAGTAGTACTTCTCAAAATTTCTTTTGTTCAGTTCAGTTTAAGCTGCTACAATATCTTTTTCTTTGCTAATACTATCAAAGGCCTGTCTCGTTGTACCTGTCTGGTTAATTGTGATTTATATATAAGTATCTACAGTTTCATTGGAAACTGGCTACTTCCCTGAAGCTACCAGAAGCCCATACAGTAGCAATGCCAGCCGTTTATTTCCAATTAGGATCCTATTGCACAAGCTTACTTTGTCATCACTGGCACAGTGGTTATATGTCCACCATGTGTCAGCTGATCAAAAAATTGACATGCCATTCATGACTGTACCATGCAGCTGTTATTCAGTGTTGCCGTGTTGCTGGCCAAAACTTTACTAGGTTTCAAGTAAAGTGTTTTTCAAATTTTGAACAGGTAAACAGTGAAGACAAAAATTATTTCAGGATAGCTACAGACAGGAAGCAAAATGCAGTGTTGATGGCTAATTTTGCAGACAAGTATTACCAACACAGTTTTTCCCCAGTCCTCATTATGCATTTGTTCTGCATCACCCACTATATTTTTTCATTTCCCTCCAAGCTTAAGACAATTTTATTTTTTTTCCCCACAGGAAAATGTGCTGAAAAAGTTGATATTGTCTTATTGAATGGGTGTTCAGGGATGGTAGGCTTTTAGGTGTGTTATTCATAAATAGCAAAAGTGAAAATGATGTCTGGGTAGTTTTACATTCATGAAACATAATACCGTTTATAGCCAAATATTAATCCTTACACAAATGAATAATTTTGATGTTTAAAGCCCAGATGCTACCATTTTGCTAGTGAGCTAGTGATTGATCTTGTTAACAATGTTCAATTAAGTTTTACATGCATACATCAGCCAGCTCAACATGTTTGTAAGGGAAGTGTAACACTGTCATGCTCCTATTGCAGCTAACATACATTAACTGCATTGATGTGTTAACAGGCCTGACTGGGAAGATCCTGAACTCCATATCTGCAGCTGGATTTGAAATTTCAGCCCTTCAGATGGTACGAGTTTAACAAATAATTCATGAATTCTTCTTTCCTGTGGTGGAAAATGTGTCATGTGTCAAATGTGTCTTTTTATCTAAAGGGGTGCTACAGTAAAAATTAACCTTTCCCATCCTTTTGCTCTTGCGCTCACATAAAAACATTTATATGTCTACATAAATACATTTTACTCATGTAACTAAAGGCCATACTGTATTGGCTTTCTCTGATCTAACCTGACCTCATAATCGAACTGAACATCAGTGCTGCAAGCCGTGACCTTTCATAATCCTGACTGTGACTATCCTGGCTCTGGTAGGGGACTGGAACAATATGTCCATTCATTTTGCCACATCAAATGTGATGCACATTGTGGGCCTCAGGACAAAATAAATCAATCAGGGTTTTGTCACTGTAACCACATGCAGAGTATGTTGTGTGCTCATTGAGGCTAAATGACTGCATGTTATCAGTTCTCCATGTGCTTCGATTTGAAACTGTGATTTTGCATTTGCTTAATGTTCTTAATGCATAAGGCAATACATTTTCATCTATAAAGATGTACAGAAATGGCCATTTGTGATAAAGGATAATCCAGAGAGATGAAATGTTTCCTTTTTATTAAAAGCTTTCTTTTCTCTGACATATTCTTTTTGTTTTTGCTCCTACAGTTTAATATGGACCGGGCCAATGCAGAAGAGTTCTATGAAGTTTACAAAGGGGTTGTAACAGAGTACCCTGTGAGTAAGAGCACTACATGATTGCGGCATCATAGAAAGTACCTACACTATGGCCATGTCACATCATTGTGATTTTTGTTGATCATGTGCAAATTTTGGCTAGTCACTGAAACGTTCAATACATTTATTTTTATAAGGATCTTCTAAAAGAGTGTGGATAGAGTTCACTGACCACGCCAAGAGCCAGAACTTGTGAGAAATATGACAGGGTCTTACTTCTGCTCATTGTATATTATATCCACCATTATAACACCACTTCCCTTTCCACTTCACTTGCCTTTGTATAAGTGAATCACTGCCCAGTCCATGACCCAGGGATTGTCTGATAATGGCAGTAACTGGCTTGCAAAGAGCCATCTGAATAGCATTGCTCCTCAGCAAGTCTTAGGGGAATATGTGCAGTCTCCGTGGATGGCTTGTGATGAGTTTATCCTGTCCTTTTGACAAAGGTGTTATAAGCTTCTGAGTCAGTGTAGTAAGTGTGCTTTGTTAAACTTGCACCTAAAAAACACAAAGTGAGTTTGTTAGAGGCTTCACAGATGCGGTGGTAAACTGGTGGAACACTGAGAAAAAATGACGTCAGTTGAAGAGGTCAAACATTTTATGAATTGCCAAATTATTTAATTAGGTTTCTGTTATTGATGTGATTGTTGGAATGAATATACAGTATATTGTAAGTCTTTTGGATATTTTTTGTCTTTCTGTGCATTAACTATACAGTTGTAATGGCTCAATATTAAAGATTCTTAGAATGCTTCTTAAGCCTTAAAGCAAAACCTTTGTAAAAATTTAAGGGTTTGGCCAGTTCCTTGTTTATGCAGTTTACAAGGTATTGCACCACTTAATTTTGTGGGCTGCTGATACACATATGTATGAGTAAAGCTATGATTCTGCGGTCGGTGATTCTGCATTCAGACAGATTCTGCAGTCCTTATTATGTGAAACAGCTTTAAACCTATTCCCATTCCTTCCCCTGTATAGAGCATGGTGACTGAGCTGTGTTCTGGCCCCTGCATGGCCTTAGAGGTCCAGGGCACGGACACACCAAAGACATTCCGGGAATTCTGTGGGCCAGCCGACCCGGTGAGTCAAAGCATATTGTGAGAAATTCTTGTCTACTCCCTCAGCCTTTCCCAGATTCATAACTTCAGCAACCTCAGCAAATACAATTTCAAACTGTTGGGCAACAGGCAGTGGAAGTCAGTGCATCACCTGCAGATCGTTAAAACACATTTTGGAGATGCCTTTTATGATGGAGATAACAGAAAGCACCCTCATAGAAAATGCCATTTCCATTGTATAGTAACATATAAGTAAATCACTATCTTTGGCTGGGGCAGCAGATGGTAGTAGCCACGGCTGGCTCACGTGTTGGCAGAGTTAGACAAGTTCAACAGAGTATCAAAATACCAACCGTTACTGAGATGGGCATGTGGCAGCTCCGGCCCGTGCTGCTTATAGGTATGGCTCAGTCATTTGTGTCTGGCTTACTGCCTGAAATGGGGAGGGTGGTCTGCCTGTGTTAGCTTAACATAATCAGATGTTTGGTTGTTCATTCTGTTTGTATAGTTTTGACTGTCACGTCAAAACTGTCAAGTTGAATTATCTGTTCAGACCCAAATGAAAGGCTACAGCAGCTGGATTTCAGTTTCAGTTTTCATTATACTGAATCTCAAACCTCCTCACACCAGTGGTTCACCTTTGATAACAGATAATATTAGCAGTTAGCTATTTCTTCATGTTATTTATATCTCAAAACCAGGTCTATTTGTATAAATTGTAACCTCTTATGCGCAGATCATTGAAACATTGGATAGTGTCAAATTTTTATCAGTTCCATGCTAACAACACACAGATGTAACAAGCAATTGTGTTAACGTCTGAAACAGAGTCCACAATTGGACTGGTGGTGTCCAAACTGAGATCTAGCAGGCTTAATAATTTGGGAATGAAAAGTCCTACAATTGAAGTTATTTGTGAACCTCCTTAGCTTGTCTGTCTTCAACTGTCTCCTGTTGCCTTTATTATGATTGTAAATCAACCGAAACAAAGTGGAGGAAGTACAAAATGGTCTGGTGGAAGAATCACAATTCTTAGTCTTGTGTCGCTCTAAGTGCAGTTACATTTTTAGAGATGTTTATGTGAGCTACGGTGGCAGCCTCTATGGGTTATGCAGGATCCACAGAAACTTTTTTGCACATTTGCGTCATTGCATATACATTTATGGGAGTTTTCTTTTCAAAGCACAAAATGCTGGGAGACAAGTATGATAAAGAACAGGTGTTTATAATGTGCTGGACACATTAATGAAGAAATTTTGTTCATTTTCAGGCTTATTCTTATTAGATATGCTGCTAATATGGCCAGACCCACAGGCATAATGTGTCACAAAACTGAGGACACTTAAGGCCTCTCTTAGTAAATCTGCCCTTAACTGTAAATGCTGTCAGTAAGAATTATATCTGATTGGTTTGGAGATAACGTTAGCAATGTAACATAGATGGCTGCCAACATTATGGATAGGTAAACCACTGTGGACACATTCTGTTGCCAAATTGCCTTGCTGTTCATTGAGTTGTTTCTGTTGAGTAAAGCGAGGGCTAATGTGTTATTGTTTTACTGCAGTGCTTATCGTCTTATGTTTTGCTTGGAGACTTTTCAAAGATCTCCTTCTTTGTTTCTGGACACATTAAGGCAGAGACAGTACAGCCAGTCCTGTGGCGCTGCTTCTTCCATGCTACTCTGCAGCTATCATGATCCAAAACAGTACGCGGTTCACAGCATAATTCTCTTTCTCACGCCTCACTTATTGTGTGTGAGAGGAATTCACACTACTGGTCGTGCCTGTCCACTGGGGCTGCGATGGGACAAAAAAGAGGGTCCAATGCAGCGGTGATGGGTGCATTTTCTCTTGCTGAACCCTACACATTACTGAGTAACTAGACTGAAAATAAGGCAATACTGCATCCCCAAAAAATGTACATAATGGGGACATTGTAAAGGTTGATTGATTGGCATATGCTATCAGATAATTAATGATCAAATGAAGGACATTTGTGTCATGAACACCTTCACAAGCAACTTCTCTGATGAGTCCAATCTCGTGCTCTCGTGCCATCACTTGTCATGCTAATTGCCAAATTCTTCTATGTTTTCAAAACAAAACCCCTGCTGCTGCCATTTTGTAATTTTGCTGCCATTTTGCATCACTTCCTCTGGTACATAGGAAGTGATACATTTTTCCAAAGCCCAACCCAACACTGGGTGTTAAGAACAGCAAATGTTGCAAATTTGAAACCTTTCATGAACTGGCTACAGGCTGAATTACTATTGTGTAATCAGTTAATGACACAGAGGCAAAACAGACACATGAGGATGTCATAGATTATTTCAAATAAATAGGCTGCATCATAAAACAGATTTATGTCAGTATCACTTGTAAACATCAGTAATAATAATACTGATGAAACTGTTGATGTTTTGCTGCTGCGTATTGTGTAAGAGACTGCTCTGTGCACATTGCAACAACCATGATTCCAACCAGTGTCAGCTGAGCTGGCAACACTGTTTTTTTTATCTGCAAGAGGTTCCCACAAGGTTGAACCAGTTTAACCTTGAAAACAGTTTTATTCAAATTCAATTTAATAAGAAATAAGAAAACGTGACTGCTTTCCATTTATTTTTAAATATACCATTACCAGTGGCAGACCAATAATTGTGTACATGCCAGTGTATGTGTATGTGAGTGCACACACGTGCATGCATGTGTGTGTCCCTGGATGCTGTGGAATCAGTGCTGCAGGGCTGTGCCGGTGCGTGATGTGAAATCTAATGATATGACGCTGTGCCTCCAATCACTGTTTGGTTACCATAATAATGAGGGACTACACATCTGCACAGTTTCCCTTCAAATGCAGCCATTACCCATGACTCAACTTTCAAATTTGGCACTGATGACTGTTACTCTCTGTTGCCATCTTAAAATGTTTTTGCTGGCCTTTTTTATTTTGAGTCTCTGATTATTTTCTCTGAACATTTCATTGTACATTCTGTGCTGAAGTTTCAGTCCTGCAGGCCACACCGCACTGTTAAAAAGTTACTGTGACTGAAGGTACACTGTTACCACAGAGCAGGAAGATAAGTGTCACGGCTAATTTAGTCATGTTTTCCAAGTCACATGACTCACTGCAGTTCAGCCTCATAGTGTCAAAAAAGAGGGCCTTTTCTTCATTTCCAGTAGGACATACCTGATTAAAGTCGTCAGTGCTTGGAAGTGTTTCTTGCATGGAATAGTGGCCTAAACATAACAATCTTACTCTGACAAGCATTGAAAAAGTAATTTGAAAAAGTTGGAATTGTGTTTGGTGTTTCTGATGCCTGGGGTCCTCTATTTTCTGCCTGATCTAGAATGTTACTCTAAAGTGTCCAAACACATTTGATCTATCTCCTTCTGCTGCTAAAAAAGATTTTTACCACTTTCTTTTGTTTGCAATCTGGACTCCGTGGCCTTGTGTTATTAATGATGTCTGTGCAGTGCAGCTGGTAAATTACCTCCTGATTGGCTTTATTACAGATTACATGAAGTCCCCTGGCTAACTCCTGTCTGCTAGCTTACATAAGATCATCAAACTAACCCTGAACTTCCCACTGAGGCGAACATATTAGCCCTCTATCCCATTTGTTAGAATTATAGAATTATTATTCACCAATCAATGTTCACTGATGTAATGCTTTTGTGAAAAAGATACTAGCGGTCTCTGCCTGCCCTGATTTGCTACATATAGTTAGCAGAAGTAACAGTGAGGTCATGCTGTTTTGTCGCAGCGTGACCTCAAACTAGCCTCAGTATTGTCTGACAAATAACCTACGTAATATCTCCCCTCCACCTCGGGGGAGTTCAACCATTTGATACATGAGATTAAGAGAGTAAAGAGGAAAGTCACAGGGAGCACAGTGACATCCTAGAGAAGAAGGGATGTCGACTAAATTTCTCTGGCGTAAGCTAGTTGATCAGGCTGCCACTTGGATGGCTTGTTGTGACATGTTAAAATACATCAAGCGTCAAAGTACAGCATGTTCTCTTTTGAAATGCAGGGTGCCAAGACATTCCAGACATCATTATCAGGATGATGGACCAAACTAAACAAACACTGATATATCCATTATCACTTCTAATATAACACTGGGCTGTGTAAAGAGGCTGGAAATTCTATGAGTAGTTAATGGTCGTCGTTTGTGGTAACAGAAGGTTATTGATTAATACCATTTCATTAAAGATTGATCTATAAACGCTACAGCTCTTGTGTGGTCAAACACATGACTTGAGGAGTTAAATGGGTGGTCTGATGGACTCTGAACCTGCTTTATCATATATGAACTGAGTTGACGGTGGACGGTTGAGTTGATGGCAGACAGAATCGATTTTATTGTTGTTAGCTCTTAGAGAGGGGAGCACAAACCTGAAATGTAGACTGGAATGTTTGTATCCGCCAGCGTTTAACTAGATGTCAGATATGTTGACAAAAAGGATCCCAGCGCATTCACACCTCCACTCCCAGAGCTGTCCTGCACTGCTCTCAGTCACGAGATTGTGCTCTGTCTTGTGATGCATCCTGATATCAGAGCGGACAGGCACAACAGTCCTCTGTCAGCCGCTCTCTTGCAGCCTTGCATACTCTGCTCTTTTCCCTGTTTTTTTTTTTTCTTGGGGTCTGTGTCTCTTGGCCTCTCGGTACACACGTTCCTTTTCAATCAGCAGTTTGGTTAAACATCAGTCCCAACATCTGCACACGAGTAGCGCACAGTGGTCACACCATGCTGGGTGGCCTCACATTGTCATAGATTACAAGAAGGCGCCTGACTAACTGCTGTCTGCGTGAGATCATAAAATTAGCCTAAACTTTCCATCGAGGCTCAGATAGGAGCCATCCATCCTGTGTGTTAGAGTTATGTTTCACCGCCTAATGTTCACTGATGTCATGCTTTTGCGAAAATGATACTAGCTGTCCCTGGTGACTTCTGTGTTGGATTTGGTGCACCGCATTACCGTCACTGCCTTTTTCAGGGACATTTATTTCATTAACAGCTTATCAGTGGATGAACAGATACACCTGACTAGGGCAAAAATTCATAGTATGATTTAATGATTTTGCGTCTTGGAGATTTTTTGTTGGTTAAAACCTAGGTGTGAAAATTGTGACTACACAGTAATATTGCTCTCTCCAGGCAATGTAACACCACGCTAAGAAGAGATGACCATCCCATGTGGTAACTATGGCAGTGTGCCCCAAGGAGATTTGGAATATGCCCCAGAGCTTTAATTATTTCTTCATTAGGAGCATCTTATATACAAGAGAGCAAGGCCAGACAGGCTTTATCCTTTCCACAGTGTTTTAGGTTTATGTGCTTGGGGTCATTTTGTGGGATAAAAAGAAGTTAGAGCAAGATTATTTCTGTGAGCATGGAAATCTTCAGTGGACATAGGGCTAGTTGTCCTGGTCTGTTGACAACTGTGTCATCAGTATTGATGCTCTGTGAGTCATTTACACATCACATGGAATGAGTTTTTTTGCCTGATGTCATGCACAGGACAAACAGCCTTGACCCACACCGGTTTTTCCATTCCAGACGCAGAGGATTATAACGCACCGCAAAGGCTGAAAAGTCACCCACCTGCATATTTTCTGAATACATTTTGAAGATACCTGTCACGCATTGATTCTGTTATGGTGTCAAATTCTCAAAATCCTATTTCTCGTGTGACATTTCCGCATTTGTGTTACTCGTCAACATTCATTGTGAATTAGATCCAAGGTAGCAGAGCCATGGGTCTGAAAACACTGGAGACTTACAAAGCTGCTTGTTTGCATGTCACATAAAAAAAAAAAAACTCATACAGTACATGGGTGCTTTACACTCACAAGATCATGTAGGGGTTTTCCTGTCTTGGCTTTACACAACAGAGCTGAACACTTGGTGGATCATGGAGGATCAAACATGAGACATTTAAGTTTCAGGATGGTCTTCTAACTATTAGGCCACCCAGTCGTAGTTGTGACTTTGCACAAAAGCCAGTAGCCCTTACATGAGTCCAGCATGCTATGAGACTCGTTAAAATCAAATTAAGCTCGCTGACACTAGGTCACTCATGGGTAACTAATGCAATTAGAAAGAGCAGACTTTGGCAAAGAATCTTTCATACAAAGTAAATCTCCCCCTAATTTTCCTGTTTGCGTCTTTGGGCCTGGCTTCATATAGTGCGGGGTCACTGTCAAGGTCACTGTACAGATCAGCTGGTTATGCAAAGGGTATATTTACATCCCTGAAACCTAAATGTATGCATAATGTATTGCATACTTGTATCATTATGATGATTCTGTTTATTTCACAACCAAGCAGCCAGTTCAGTTTATTTGAAGAAATTAAAAGATTGTGCAACAGATTTAAATAGGGAACTCATTGTGCCCAAGGTTTTTGTTTTCA
>OMLF01021702.1:18278-41145 GCA_900302615.1 Holocentrus rufus | reverse complement strand
CTGCTAAAAGAAACTATCAAACTGCATCTACCTGCCTCTAATTTGTGTTGGGGGAGGAGAGATACAATTTACCAGGAAGTTCTTGACAAACTCTGAAAGGATCTACTTTGTTGTCACGACTCTGCTTTCATCTGACATAATAAATGTAATTTTTGAGGCTATTTCATTTCACAGTCATTTGAAATGTAGTCAGCACTGTATTGATTTTTTTTTTTGCCTAAGTAGCAGTTCAATTATATCTGAGACACAATATGCAATAATTCACCCAATTATCATACCTGATCATGCTCCTATTAGTTTCATGCTCACAAACAAAACCAAAAACAAACTCAGGGGCATTGAATACATCATTACTTACAGATCCTAAATTCAATACAGATTCCATTAGACTGAACATATTTTATTGAGATAAATGACTCTCAGGCAACCATACCCACACTATTATGGAGGAGAAGACAGCACTCAGGGAACAATTAGCTCATATAAAAAAGACAGAACTGGAGCTTGAATCTGCTGATAGCTTAAAACCCATCTGAGGACCTCCACAAAGAACTCACTACGCTCTCATATAAACTCAATAACATCATAAATACAATACAATACACCATACAAATAGTCATAGACACACACACTTTTAATAATGTGACAAACACAGACAATACTTGGCAAGTAAACAGCAAGAAAAAAACGATTCCTCCAGCCATTAAAAACTCCTACGTACAATCCAAAGGACACATCAGCAACACTCCATTCTTCTTATAGAAACTTTATTAAATCAGATAGCGCATGAGACCAATCAAAACAGTTTAAGTTAAGAACAGTATTAAACTTCCAAAACCAAAACCAACTTCCAGATAAATCACTCTTACCAGAGGACTTCAAAAAATAATTTTTCTTTCAAACAATAAAACATTTGGCATCAATTATTTCCCAGCAGAGATTTACAAACACCTCTGGCCAACAAAATCACCATTATTTATCAAAATGACCAGAGAAATTTGGAAGTTTGCTGTTGTCCCGCCCCACATGAACACTTACATCATTTCTTACAGCCCTGACTCTGTTCAAGTTGTTGTCCTTGTCTAATTGATACATTAAAATAATCATCAAGGCCTCGATCCTTGATTAGACCCTATTTAATCCATAATACAGCCTCATCAAACATCCGTGTTTTATTAAAGGCAGAGTCAGGGTCACCTATTCAGCCTAATAAGTATGGCTGAGGATGACAATGATAACAGATCAATTGATCATCATATGATGACGAGAAAGCATTTGTCCTTGCAAATTAGACATTTTCAGTCAGCACAGAAGAATGACTTGGATCTGGGGAGCCATTTATCCAATGGATCAATATTCTTTACAGCTTGCCCACAGTGTCAGTTATGAAAAATTGCACTGTGTCACCACTCACGTCACAGCTGTTGTGTGCTCTTTTCACTGAACTGATTACAGCCAAGATCCACCAAGACACCCAAATTACTGGTACAGTATCAACACTCTGACACTTTTCTGATGATTTATCAAAGCCTGTAATATCACTACCAGCCATCTTCAGTCTTATCAGTGCTTTTTCTACCATATCTGAATATTCTGTCAGTTGATCCAAATCCACCATTCTCCCACTAAACCAGGATCACTGGAATGGCGTGATCCCCAAACTTTCAGTCAATATCTCAGCTGGTAATATCTGATAACTCTGCGCTGGTATTTCATCCAACCCTCCAGACGTGTTTCATCTGAACTTC
This sequence comes from Holocentrus rufus, assembly GCA_900302615.1. NCBI lineage: Eukaryota > Metazoa > Chordata > Actinopteri > Holocentriformes > Holocentridae > Holocentrus > Holocentrus rufus. The sequence continues at coordinate 39,397 of OMLF01021702.1, read as the reverse complement.
AATCCAATCCTTAGAGCCTCTGAAGATCTTTTAATTAAATCTCTACAACTCCGCAAGGTGGGTGGAAATCAATAAACTCACCAGCCGTTCTTTCATACTTTGTAAATTCAGACCCATATGATACAGATTTCCTAATGAACAATCGCACCTGCACATTCAATTCATGGAAAAGTACAAGAATCACCCTTGCCCACCTATTTGAACACTGCATCTAAATAACTTTCCATGAATTGAGACAGAAATTTATCATATCTTCAGAAAAGGTCTTGCAACACCTCCTATTTAAGAACACGCACATGCACACACACCTCTGCCTGTTCTGTTCTTGTTTTCTCTTTATCTAACTATTTAATTTATTCACCTGGTTTATATCGGAGCATACTACCATGGAGGCATTACAAAAAGTTGTCCATCTAAAAATTAGCCACATAATCACTGAGGGTTTGAGTGTTATGTTGATTGATTTGATAGGCCTGGCTATACATGAAAAGCTTGTTCTTGTGTTGCTCTGTGCAAGTAGGAGACAATAAAATAAAATCAAGAAGAAGCAATGACACCATTCCCAGAATTACTGTATTGTAAGAAATTGCTTGCTTTTGAACAGACAAAAATCCATGTTACGGTTTCATCAGTAGGTTGCTTTGCATCAGCTGCAAAAACACCTGATAAACAATTACAGAGGGGGAGCGGCAGTCTACGAAGCGGGGGTTTGTTTGGTAGCAGAGCGTGCTGATGGAGATTATGCCCTGAAGGGCGAATGTGCGAGCTACAGTTGTCTGAGTCACAAGGCAAAATCAATAACTCTGTCTCTCCTGCCAGTTGCACGTCATGTCATTTCCCTCACTGTGGCCACAGCATACAAGGGCAAGCAGTGTTTCCTGGTGAAAACCTGCAAAATGCTATGTGTTAGTGGGACCTTTCAGGTATATAAACAATCAGTGTGCAGTCAGTAAGGTATTCTCTTCATAACAGTGTACTAATGAATGAAATATCACTGATAGATCTTTCTAGAAACAGGAAATTGTAAATCTATCTTATCACAAGGGAAAACCAAGAGTTAAATATTGCTTAATTTCTTAGTCTGGCCTCGTCATACTTTTTCTCTGTATTGTAATATTTATTCCAGATTTTAAAAAAAGAACAGTTGATTTCATGCCTAAAACATTGACAGTTCAACATTTGCAATAATAGATGAAGTTAACACCTAGTAATATTATCCTTTATCTCAATCAACACGTACACACAACTCATAAAAACATGTTTTAGCATTTCCAGTCCCACTAAGTGTTCTTATTACCCTTGGGTTACAGTTTTTGTACTGAGTAAACTGGAATGTTTTATACAGTAATTTTGCAGAACATGCAGGGCTCATGTAAGAAAAGCAAACATCTAGTCATAAATGATAGGGCAACGACCTGGAAACACCATGGGAACAAACAATGCTTCCCTCTAGAGTCTAGTTTCAGCTCACTAAGTATGCTGAAATGTTTTATCTTTATTTTTACATGTTATTTTTGCAGGAAATACATGATATGCTAATCTTAATAAAATGGAAAAGGGTAAAAAAAAATAAAAATTTTATCATCCTAAATCTATGATGGCTAGAATGTATTTAGTTGAACTGATGATAAATACTGGAGATTTTTTTTAAATAATTCAAATATTACTAGTATGTACTTATTTAGTTACAGCTGTTATGACTTGGTAACTTAGTATTTTTACCATGTGGAACTGGTGTGTACACTGGTGTGATAAGGTGGACTTTGGTGGACCAATAAGCCACAACAGCTGCTGGTTCTACATGTTCTACATGTTGATTTATTGAAAGCGACTCTGGTTTCAATACACATATTAGATGACATTTTATATATAGAAATGGAAACCCGCAGCCATTTCACAGGTTGTGATGATAGTCTGAAGAATCTTTATTTCAGCAGTAGTGCAGTCGCCTGTGCATGAACCCTGTTAATATCCATGAATCCTCTACAAGTATGTTTTCTAATGGAATTAGAATATCTGGGATTAGCTGGTGTTTACAGTTCCCAATATAAATCAACAAAGAGATTATAATGTTTCCAGTTATATCGTGAGTTAGCAGGAAATGTCGAGAATAAGGGGCTTAACACATCCAATTTTAAACCATGAATTAATGATGCTGCCTTGTCAAAACAGCACACAAGGTTACTCAATATATCACTCAATAGCTCAACTTAAGTGTTATCAGAAAATAACACATGCATGAACACTAATCTTGGATAAATTTCACCTTTGAAGCTATATATACACAGGAAAATACAGATGGATTTTTATTAATTTATCAGAAAGTAGTAAACACCACTGAGCATTTTGATTGGAAGTTCATATATGTTATAATACTAAATTGAACAACAGGAAGAAAATGGATATTCTGATAAGTGAAACTGTTCTTCTTTGCTCTTATTTTTTAGTTTTTTTGTGTAAGCTCACAGACTGAAAAGCAATGCAGTGCTAAAAGAGTCACTTCCTCACACCAAGCTTTGTGTGACTGGTGATGAAAAATCAAACAACACCTCGGAATTTTATTTAATTAAAGATCCAGTGCCTATTTGCAGTGTATTCAGTTAAATGATGCTGAGACAGGAGCTAACCAGAGTATATAGGAAACAGCATACAAGCATGTTGCTCATAAAAATACAGTTAAACCCACATTAGCTCTTATTAGAAAACATATTTAAGCCCCCTTGCACACAGTGATTTGTCTTAGTCATAATAATACTATAACTGATGTGGAGGTTTTGGGCAGCCTGAAATAACTGACTTCTTTTTGAAGGTTTGTCCAGAGGGGATGAGATGGAGTTGTTGACCTGCACGTACAAGTTTTTCCAAGCAGAAGTAATGGATTCCCTCAATCTCAAAGTGTGAAAGTGTAATCTGTGCAAATGGATATTATAGTATCACAAAAAATGTGTGTGCGCATTGGAAATGTCATTAGGATCTGTACTTTTTAAAAAATGCACCTTGCCTCAGTTAATTGCATGATCACTGTAACCTTGCAGATCGTCTCACAGATAACCTTGAAGCCCGAGGGAGAAATTGTGGCACTGATATACCGAAATAAATGAGAAGAATGACCAGGGTATCATGCGCCTGAAATTCTTGGGGCGTGATTACTTTCCAGGCGATCATTCCCACTCTCCTATTATCACTACTGTCAGTGAGGCTTATCGTTGGCTGCCTGCCTCCCCTGCTATGGGTCAGACACATCCTCCAAGAAACCACAATGCATTGTTCTAATGAGGTTATGCAGCCTGAAGCAAAGTGATTTGTTTTTTAGAAGTTATTATGGTGGCCTTTTTCCTGGCCTCTTAATTTGATCAGTGAAGCACTATTAAACAGCAAAGGTCTTATGGGAAAAAGGACCATGGTAAAGGGACCTTTTGACATCCTCACAGTGGCGGTTGCATAACTCCGCATACCATGTATGGTTGTGTTTTTAGAGGTGAAGTATCACGCTATTCACCCATAATTAGTGTCTAAGACGCCCTGTGATTGAATTGGTTTCATGGTTTATTTCAAGAAGAAAAAAATTGGTTTGTTATCCCCTTGTTCAGAGATCATTATGTAAATGATTTGTAAAAAAAAAAAAAAAAGAAAAAAAATCATTTAAGAAAACAATGCATGTGTGACAGGCAGAGTAATTTGAACCCTAATGCAGATACGCAAAGGCAGAATTATGATGTTGAAAACAGGCAAACAAACCAGAGAGGGCTCAGGCAAGGCAGAGCTCCAAATAAGCAGCAATTCAGACAAACAAATCAGGCAGGGCTCAGACAAGGTGCAGTCAGGAACACGCAGGCGGACACAGAAATATGGAACACGAGCTACTTAGGGGACCGCAGAATCTGGCAAGGACTGGTGGGTGAGAGACTGGTATATACACCACTGAAGACTGATTAGTGATGAGGAACAGCTGGTGCAGGGAGGAGCAGGGCTGGGCTGATTGCAGACAGGAAGCAGGTGTGTAGCTGCAAGAAACACCGGGAAGCCTAGTGGACAGGACTGGAACAGCACGACCCGGAGGACAAACACTAGACCAGACGACACAGAGAGACACCAGGGAGATGAGGTGGGAGATGAAGACGGTGAATTGGACAGGGAATTAACAGATCTGGTGACAATGAGACTGCAAAACGCCAAATGGAAAGTCCTTGTTAGCATTCATTAGATTAAGCTTGCATATTAACATCCTGAAAAGAGTGTTACTTTAAAACTAGACTTTATTGATAGTGATCCCTCATGATACCTCGATACCCATATATTAGATAATAATTAATTTATTAATCATATTGCGGTTTAACACATTATTTCTGCCAAGTCATGTTCAATAATGGGTATTAGAGCAGATAAAAGCATAGTAATAATACTGCTAAGATTCCAGTTATTGATCATCTTGTCAGGTCTTATAATGGCTGATTGGTCATGAAGCCTATAAGTCAATTATTCACCACCACTCTATCTGGCTGATATTTGCACAATCGTCTCTGCCAGTGTGTCCTCACTTATTACACTTTGCAAATTATATGCCTTAGTGACATTCAACAAGTTGGACCTTTATTGTCTAGAGACACATTTTTGACTGGGTTATACTTTTAAAAGACACAATGTCTTGCTGCACACAACTAATGACATACAGTACATTATACCTTCTTTTGTAAAATCAATACTCTCACTTTTGAGGCATGCTGATCTTTGAAAATGTGGGTGTGATCGGTTTCTGACATCCTCGGCAGTCCGATGTTTTATAGAACAATTTTTTTTACCTTGAGGGGATGTTAGAGACAGGCATAATATAATCAGATCTCATTAGAGTGGTTTATGACATGCATCACATCTTTGGATGGGTCATAATGGATACAGGATACATAAAGTATATCCTCCATTTCCTATGTACCTAATATAGCACAAACCGTGAACCTCAACGCCATGTCATATTGAGTCCACACTATTACAGTAACTGAAAACTGTATAATAGTTGCTACTAGACTATGTGATCACATTTGAACATGATTTTGTCAGATATTAAAATATTATATACATACATCTCATATTTGAAAACGTGTCTATGATAAACTGATAGATTTGTGTAACCACACCTCTCTGAAACACGTAGATGTTCTCTTGGCAACACCAAGACGATTGTTTTGACTGTATTTAGGTGTTAAAAATATTTCTTAAAAGTCTGCTCCCCACATGAGGCTTATTTGATTTTTCAGTGTTTGTATATGTCCAGGTTGTCTAGCAGGTGTTGATTTAATGATCTGAACATGACACATTGCCCTCTCACTGCCTACTAATATTGCACAAACTTCTCTGTTTGGTCAGGAAAACTTTTCATTTCATTTTGAGCAATGCCTTCTATGTTGTTATCATTGAAAGAGCCCAGGAAATGGAAGTTTCTGGCCAAAAACTGAGAATGAATGTCAGGCAGAATATGTTTCATATTGCAAAAGCAAAGATGCAGAACTTACTTTAAAAAAAAAAAAATCTCATTTCGAAAATATCATGCTCACAAATTCAGATATTTGTCTTTTTTATTTGCTCATGCCGTAGACAGAGGGAAAGAGTACAGATCGTCCTGCCCCTAGACAGAAAGTATAGAAATGTCAGCTGTGCAGAACCGTTTCTGAATGGGACACTTTATCTGGCTGGTAGCTGGTAGCTAATGTCGCCTGATTTTAATACAAACCCCACTCTGGCCCGCAGGAAAATGAAAGTCTGTGCTGGTGCTGAGTGACCAGAGTTGAATTGACAAGCACTGGAGCAAGGAGATGAACTGGTTAACAATGTCTCTGTGTATGCTGCTGTTTAATACTTTGGAAGCCTTTTGAGCCTTTTCAGATACATGGGTCACCATGATAAATACAGTAGCACATTACTGCTGTGGAAACAAAGAACATTTCAAAGTGGAGATACCTACTGTATATGGCAGACTACAGCTTCATTACCATCAGCCGTGTAAACAAAAGATGAAAACAAAGCAGAACAGCTCTTTTTATGCAGAGATTACTCACTGTAAGTGGCTTTGCTGTGAGTGCCAGCTAAATTAAATGTCAAATATATCTCTCGCCTGAGCATCAGACACAACTACATTAAGAGCTTATTAAAACACCGCATCCAGTGCACCCACAGAGGCTGCAAACATAGGAGCCAAAACCAGAGATCTTCTAAATCAGGGGTTTGATACAATGAAAAGCAGATGTGCACTATTATCACATTTGTTTAGATGTGTGGTCTGAGATAACACAGCTCTCATCACTCATCTCTACTTAGGGGCGGTAACAAATTTCTGATGACAGAACATTTGACGCTGCCAAAGGCAGAATATCACTTGACTTCACTAATTGAGGTCTCATACAGATGAGAATTTGAGCGCACAGAGAGCGAGTCAACAATGACTTTCTGCCTCTGGTAGTGAATACAGAGCTTCATTTGGAAAATGTTGAAATTAAATAAATTCAACATATAGCCATGCTTACAGCTCAAAAACATGATTTAGTGCTGATTTGCACTTTAATCAAATAAACTTTTTCAGTTTTCTGCATTCTGTATTATATTTTGCTATGGTTCCTAAATTATTAAGGAAATGTTATTAGTGGGTGTGGGCAGTAGTTTGAGGGATTCATCCTTTGCAAAATCATACAACAATTGATTTGCCTGCAGTGTAACAGCTGATTTGGATAAGAAGTGAAGGGAGTTTACTGTTGTCAAGTGTGTGGTCTTTGATGTACAGTGCGGTCCATATGTCACAGTCAGATGTATCTGGTCACAGTCATTGTGCATCTAGCCCTACATTTACAAAGTGCCAACAGCACTGCTCTAAATAGAGATTTTTAAATAGAAAATAGTGTCTATAAATACCTCACAGTTCTGTTCCATTTTGACTTTTGTGGAACTCCTCATGCTGTGACTCACACACTATTCCTGAACGTGTGCTGTTATTTATTTTTAGATTCTTTGAGAATGATCTCTCAAGTGGGATCAAAGCACAGTTACAAAATGGATTTCAGTCCATTTTAATCTAATCAAAGCCAAATAGGAGAGGCTATTTGTCTAAATGGCCGGAAGAGGCATGTGTATCTCCATGTGAATTCAATTACACATAAATATCGGGTTGCTGTGCTAGAGATCATACTCCATAGTCGATATGATGAAATATTTTATTCACACAAAATGAATAGAGCCTTTCTCAAAGTCACAAGCTAAAGATAGCAACTTTGTCCAATCTCTGTGAAATACACAAAACAGAACACCACTGAATTTCAGCGTCCATTGGTATTTGTTTTTTATTTGCCCTGTGCCTTACCTTTTCATTAAAAGATCACACATCTAATCTGAGTTCACAAGGAATTATAGATTTTTTGAGCATGGCTCACAAAAAGATGTCACAGTTCCCTTTGGTGAGTCTCTGTGTATAGATGCATTTTCTGGTTCCAAATATTTAACATTACTACAAAATCAAGATTATTTTGTGCAGTAGCTTTAAATACATGCATATAATGTAGAATACATGTATAAAGTCCATCTTGGAATAATGCCACTACCATAAATAATATGAAATTGTCACTGAATGGAGTTTTGAAATACACAATGCCAACATCTGCATACTGCTAGTTCTTTGTTGTATCATCAAGAGTGAAAGTTTTTGAATTATGTTATGGGGACAAGTCATCCCCCACCCAGCCTCCACACTGATTTAATAGACCTTTAATATCAGGCTTGAGAACATCTAACCATTTCCACAAAAAAGTCTCAGATACGGTGAGCATGCTCCTCTTGAACAAATTATGCATGAAAGTAGCCACTCAAGTCCAATTTTCAGTGTTGGGACACTCCAATAAACTCATCTGACCAGGTCTTGGGACATAATCAAGTAAAACAATCTTTTTTTTTTCTTTTTCCTTTTGCAGTGACACATCATAACAATGAAATCTGTGAGTTTGACCAAAAAGGTTTTAACAAAGCCTCCCAGGACTACCTTCCATTAATAATATGAGCTCACTGCATAATAGAGCCATAATTTGTCAGCCAGCAAACTTTTACAAGAACATTGTGTTTCACAAGTACAGGAAAAGCTGTGGATGATTGAGTGTCTGTTATCCAGTGACATTGTGTAGAAAATAGAACTACTGTGCTTCTCAAGAACAGCAGTCAGCATGAGATAAATCTTATTAAACTAAATATTTATTACCCTCATATTTATCTGTTAATTTACAGGCACAGACTCAATAATTTGAAGCAATATGAATTACCCTTCATTCTGGAAGATTTCCACTGATAGCAGAGCTGCATTTTCAAGTGTAATTATTATTTACCATGAGGTATTGAAGTGTTTTTGAATCATTTTAATAAATGCAGCCAAACGTGCAGCAGTGGGATCTGTATCTTTTTATCTAGATTCTGTCTGTTGAAACAGCTGAGGGCAATGAGGCATAATGATTCATCACAGCAAAGAAAAAAAGTTTTTCAGTCCAAGCCAACCATTTCTATGGAAATATCCATATCTGAAACTGACATTGTTTACTTCAGCAAAATGCTAAATATTTGAATTCATTCTCCAGAGCCTAATAAAACATCACATAAATATTTAAAGAGCATGTAGCACATGGTCTTTCTTATCTGAAAGTGTTCTTTTTTAAGGTGCACCTCTTATCTATAGTTAGCTTTTGGTAAGGCACCATTTCAGAGTCCACCTTAAGACATGAAGTAAGGTCCAATTTTGGTTTTGTCCTGTGAGCAGCAAATTACATATCACCTCTGGATATAAAACATCTGGACAACAAAAGGCTTGGGACTGTTTAAAGTGAGGCAGCTGTGCGGGAGCAGAGCAGACAGACAAGACTTCTTCAAGATGAACTCTGCGCTCATGGTGTGGGTTTTGACTTTGCTGGCCACAGTGGCAGCTCAGCATAACGACCACCACGACATGGGGTGGGTTAACACCTACCGCCAAGGCTTCAACTTCCAGTGCCCACACGGCGAGCTCCTGGTGGCCGTAAGAAGCTACTTTAGTGAAAAGGATGGCTCAGACCGCCTGTGGACGTTTGAGTGCCAGCCAGCCCCAGAGACTCTGGGGGAGCCCACTGACTGCTGGTGGGACGACATCAGCCGTGCCGGGATGGAGTGGTATGTCCTCTGATTGGTTTATTTGTTGACCACCTGCAGTATACTTTCTGTGACTTTTCCAGATGTGAAGCATGTCAAGAAACATTCAAGCTGATTGTGTCTAGTAGTTAAAGTGATATGATGTGAACTGACAGAATTGAAAGAACATTTAGTGATGATACCAAATAGGAATCAGAATGTATATGCAGAATGCAAATAGTTATTGGCCTCCAGTCAGGAATCCAAACATGTTTCATCTCAATAGTTTTAGTGGTAGGATATCTAGGACATAGCAGAATTTTTTCACAGTTGGAAATCTTTCTGTGAATCATTTTGAGGGAATGAGCATCTGGAAAAGTGTGACTCAGACTACATGTGCCATGAGAACAGTAAAATGTTGCAGTAAAACATCAAATTTTTTTGTATAATGATTCTGCTATAGTCTGCATAGAATTTGTGTCTGTCAGATGTGATAATATTCAGTTTTGTAAATTTCACTTAACAGTATTAAAATATGCCAGAAAATCACGTGGCCCACCTTTATCCAAGATGAATATTTATGACCTGACGAATGGAAAAAATGTCTAAGTTGAACATCTTTGCCCAATTTGTTGCTGGATTATTGCTCCATAGAAGAACAGGAGGAAATTAAGACCGAACAAAATCCACCTTGAACTAATTACTGAATGCCACATAATCACTCGTGCTCTTTTGTCCACATTAACTGTGGGGACACTTTGCTCTCTGACATGCACTATCAATGCAGGTATTGAAAGGTCACTATTACCAGACAACACAGGCCCATACATGGCCAGTTTGGAGTTTACTGCTCAAACTGTTGCATTAACAAAGCCACCCATGTTGTGCTGGCACACACACACCAATGGAACACCTCCAGACCTCATTTGTTACAGAAAAGCAGACCGCTGCAAAGGATGCAAAACCTTTGTCCATTTAAAGAGACAGACACACTGCAAAGCAAGCTGGACGCAATATTCCTGTTGTTATATTCCAGTGTGTTTTATGTATGAAAACTCAAATATTTGCAATAATATATTGATTATAGCATATTGTTGCAACTGAAACACATGATTTTACCTTAAAAATGCAGCATGTGTATTCTTAAATGAAATATTACTCCATTACTCCATTATTCTATAATGCAGACAAAGGCGTGTCTCATTTTATCCACATTTGGAATCATAGTTGGAATCAAATCATCTGCTGATGAATGGCTGCATCTGAGAGCAGACAAATGGACAGTTGATTATGTTTCAACTTCCAAGCAAATCCTAGCAACAGTAAACAATGTGAACCCTATTATTTCATTACCTCAGTCAATCCACTATTATTTCCTACTCTGGTTACAGTAATCCTGTTTATTTCCTGTGTGCACTAACCCGAGTTCATTGCAATTCCCCTGTTGGAGAACACCATTCATTAAGCAAATGGGCTCCTTCATAAATACATTAACTAGATGGTCATGTATCATTCTCCAGCCATAAAAAAAAAAAAACTTTGCAAAAACTCTGTGTTCTGACGTTTATATCACTACTTCACCAACATGTCACTACAAAACAGTAATATGTGTCTTCAGTTGAACTTTCCTAAGGGCATAATGACTTCCAGATAATTTGAGAAAACCTCATCCAACAGGCTGGGTCAACAGGCCTTCAGAGACTCCGCTCGACATTTTATAGGCCACGTGTTAAAACAGTTTCCCTTTACAACATGAAAAACACAAAACTTTGATTGGAAAGCAAGTATAATCTGTGTAATGAAAAACTACATCATCACAAAATAGTAAGCCAACATATGGGTCCGTTTAATCCACTAGATGAGAAAATAAAACTTCTGACAGGCATTTCCTTTATGTCACCGGCCTCCTTTACCTATTAGCCAGACAATCTGGTAATATGACCGCCCCATTCAAAATGACATTAAAGCTTGGGTCACCTGTAACCTGGTCAAAGTTAATTGAGTTGAAAGGTTGATCCAATTTCAGGATGTGGATGACCTTTTCTGAAAAGCTGTGGGAGTATTTTAGCCTGATCGCTCTCTGTAAACAGCAGATTGCATCAGACGATTCAAATATTTAGACTGTTATGATTTGGCCCAAACTGTAGCCAGTATCAGCCATCTTCACCAAGATGGAAAAGTTAAAAGATTTTCTAGTCTTAATGGTGGGCTCTGTGGTTTCTATTCAAATTCTGTCAAATCACCATCTAAGCAAACTGAATTAAGGCTTGGTGGAGTGGATGGATGAACAGAGCAGAGCAACTCTCATTTTATTATGTCCTTATACTTTTACCTCAAAATAGTTTGCATAAATGTGTATCAGCAGGTTAATTGCAGTAATACTTTGCTCCATATTTATTTCAGATTTACTTGTGCTGTGGAAAGCTTGAGATCAAAGATCAAAGACAGATATGCCGAAGGCTCTCAATCCCAGCAGCACTCGCCTCCTATTAACACTGCTGTCTTTTTGAATTACACTCAGGCTGAGACATTTCCCTGCTGGGAAAGACCTAACCTATTCCCATTGGCTAAATGGCTGTGGGCTGTGTTCATGTTGCCATGACAAACGTCTCCACATCCCCGAGCTGCTGCTGCTCAGGGTTGGTATTCGGGTATCTGTTGTGATGACAACTAATTGTAAGGGCCATCAACAAACTGCACTGTCAACAAACCAGTATTTACCTCAGATCTGATTGCCACCTGTTGCACTTAAAAGACCCACGTAAACACCCACTCTCTTTGTCTTATTGGCCAATCTGTCTATACCAATAGCTGTCAAGATATTGGTATATTGGTATGCCTTTAAATTGATCTGGGATATCAATTAGACAGTGAAAGTGGAAATGGGGTGTAGAGTGTGTGCTTATGTAGATAGATGAATTGTTCAATTTCACACTTTATTGTCCCCAACTGAACATTTGGCTTGCAGCATGGGCACCATCCAACAATAAAAAGAAATGTAAGACTGAAAAACAGTCAAAATGAGCTTTTTTTCTCACTGTCATGAATGAACCTGGATTTTTTTGGACTCATCTCGTGTCTCTTTGCAGGACTTCAACATGCACCCGTAACGGGCTGGTAGCAGGAGTACAGAGCAAGTACTTTGAATCCGTTCTCGACCGGGAATGGCAGTTCTACTGCTGCCGCTACAAACGCCGCTGCCCCTATTCCTGCATGTACGTTCCCACAAAACCACGGACATTTTAAGAATTTAGATTTTGCTGGCCCTCTCACTAGAAAATTAAATAATTAAATGATTGGTATGTTGTCTTTTTTTTACAGGAAGACCAGTGATGTGCCTGAGTACTACAAAGAAGAAGGTGAAATGGTTATCCCAGGTTATGGCTATTTCATCAGAGGTGCCCAGACCACCTTCAGCGGAGTGCTAAGGTTTGCTGACAACAGTCTTAAGTGTTTCTTTCGTAATAAATTCTGATCCTATGAGGCAGTGGTTTGGATCTAAAGACATCAAACCTGTCCCAAAACTGATGAAATCATCTAGTTTTCCTGGCTGATGATGAGGAAGCAGTCTGTGGGGCCTCTGGGACAACAATTTATTGGCAGACCAAATGAGAAATCAGAGAGAATAAATTAAAAATACAATAATGAATGATTGTTGAACTGACAGGAGTTTGTGTTCTTTGTTTCAGGGATCGGCAGTGGAAGTACATCCTGTGCAGAATGACAGACTTTGACTGTGAATTTGTGAATTTATAGATTTGTAAACATTTCAGCAGCAGATTTTTACCAATATATTAACAATTCCAACTAAAAGTACATTTTTACTCTTCCATTTAGAGGACAAGCTATTACTGACATTAAATATAACAGGAGAGAACCCTCTGGGTTCAGACCATGGTTATTGTTTTTGTTTGTATTTGTATTTACTTTTGATAAATGAATCAAGTTTGATATGCTCAAATACAATCAGCGCTGGTTGAATGTTACTAGCTTAGCATGCAAAATGACTGTTTATATAAAGGTAATTGTCAAAATAAATCAATATGAAGTGTTCTTACAGGGGATTGGGGTTCCACAAGCCACTGGACAGATTCAGTGTTTTCATTTATTTGACTTTGCAGCTGGAAGTCTTTGGGAAGCACGTGGCAGCAGGTTCACTAAATAAATTCTATTATTTGTTGCTTTGATCACGGTGCTGTAAATCGCCGCCTCAGGCACTGCTCAAGGATCTCTCAGCCGAGATCGAGTGACTGTGACGGCCTTGTGATGGTGACCTCTTGTGTCCTGTGGTCTGGGTTTTTTTTATCCCTGAAGTGTCACCAAGATGAAGAGGCGCATTAATAATTGCTGGCATTTTGCCTTGCAACCTAAGTGGTGCATGCAAGGAAAATCCATCCCACTTGCTTTTCATATACTTTGTATCCTTCATTTATTCAAGTGTCTTCTTCACTTCAGCAATTACCTGTATACCTCAATGTCTTTTGAGAATAAATAAACATTTTAAACGGAATTGAATTTAATATATTACACTCGAACTTATGTGTCATGTTGATCTGTTGCATAAAAATGAGAAAATGCCCCTCTCTTTTTCTCCCTTTGTAAGTCTGTTATTGCCTCTTAAACTTTGTATTCATTACTGTAACTGTCTTCACACTTAGTATTCACAGAAAGCTCTGTTTAAATGAACCTCAGCTCATGAAGGACAAAACGTTTTTGAGGATTGTCTCATTTTTTGATGCATGTAGTTTGGGTTCACTTTGTAAATTCTACTCAGAGATCAAATAATAGGTAAATATGTGATGTGTGAAATGGAAGGAATTTCCTATTCTAAAATATTTAGGATAAATGCATCAAAGTAAGCTGTGACACACTAAAAGCAACCGAGCTCTCCCTCCAGAATTGCTCTTAGTTTTATTGAGTGGGAGACATAATAATACTGTTTCAGTGCAGAGGTGTGGGTGAGCACTAAATACTGTCTAGGGGAAAAGCTGTGGGAGGAAGAATGGTCAAGATATTATCTGCAAACATAAGCCATCCAAAATCCCAGAGCACAAAGAGGATGAACTCAGCCATGACTGCATCAACTCCTTTGGGCTTTACTTGGATAAGGTAAACTCAACACCTATTTCATATTGCCATAACACCAAGTCTCAGGGCTCAGACTCTAACCGTGCATTCACGTGCTGTGAACCCTAACCCTAACATGCAATTTTGTTGAAAAATCAAACTCAGTAGACAAACAAAAAAACAAACACGCACGCCTTGAAGCTGAACAAGCTCATTTAAAGGAACGGTTCACTAAGAATACAAAAAAAGATATTTACCCACTTACCTTAGTGCCATTTATCCATTCAGACAGTTTCTGGGTGACAGATTTCCAGTCTGCCACAATCTCCTCCGTCTCCCAACATCCCAGTTCCATTGGGGCAGGATGGGTATTCATATGTGGAGCTCAAACTGTCAAAAATTTACATTTGAAACAGAAACAGCTCTTTCCAAAAACAACGAGACAGACAACATAACTGTATTTACCCACACCCAGTACAAATTTGGGTCATATCTTACAGAAACTACTGTGTCTGGATTGATAGATCACATGGAGTGTAAGTGAAAAAAAAATTATTTTGAGTGCACTGTTCCTGAACAAACTGTTTTCTTGAAGGTGACTGACAGTAACACTTGATTCTTCCACTGTTATTGAGAAGAGTAAAGGTTATTTTTGTGTCTTAAGTGGGGAACTGGAAAATTTCCTCCAACCGATGCACTGTATATGTTTTTTTTTCCCCCCAACTTATTCGATAGCATATGAACGCAGGGGAACTCAAACAGAGCGACAGTGGAACTGCTCAGTGGCCACCAGTAGACAACTGAAGTTGGATTGATCGGCTCCCAAGCCTGCGTTATTGTGTGAACACAGCGGCGACACACCAAACTTAATTTGGAAAAGTAAGGTGGGACGAACACTACAAGGGGTCTAGAAATCACCCTGTCATGCCCATTCAGCTCATTTATTACTGGGCCAACAGCTCCTTTTTACCAGCTGAACTCTACAGAGTGCTGGTCACCATCCATTCTAACTTAATGGAGTAAGCTGGGCCCAGGCCAGTGGGCTCGCTACGCTGTCTTGAAAGAGCTGGGGACCGGGCCAGTGGCTTTTCAGCACTGTTTGTTTATGGCAACTGCTGTCTCGGGGCACGGAGCCAAGCACCACAGCATGACACAGCTGTCCCCAGAGCTACTGGCTGATGGCAGGCCACACGCTCACACAGGCCTCCTGCCCTTGGGGACTCATGGTCCCTGTGGTGGAAGCCTCCTGCCTTAGCTGGAAAGAAAGGGGATATAAAGCTCCTTGCATGCAGATTACAATTCCCTCCTCTCCTCCTGCTAGCCTGTGCTAATTACAGCTGGATGAAAAACTACCCATTTTAAAACAATATTCAAATTGGCAGTAATTTGAGCTTATAAGAGGAGCCACAGAGCCCTTAAAGTCTCCTTACTGCAATCACTGTTGGAATCTATAGTTAGCCACCATATAATTAAGGGACCACTATAAATTTACGCCAACTGAGCACCATAGGGAAAAAAATAAGCTTTTATCTTGCAACCTGCCACTGTTGCATGAATGCACATGAAACGGGCAAGCATTCACAGTTAGACCATTCCTAATCCAGAATAATTTTATGGGTTAAATACTCAACTATGCAGCTACATTCAGAGTTGGCATGGATTACGTGTGAAGACATAACAGTAATCACATTAAAAAAAAGGTTACTACAACACTTGTCATAAAAACAGTCTATTGTCAGAAGGTTCCTGGTTTGATCCCCGGCTCCCCCAGAGAGCGTGTCAAAGTGTCCTTGAGCAAAACACTGAACCCCAAACTGCTCCTGATGAGCTGGTTGGCGCCTTGCATGGCAGCCTCCGCCATCAGTGTGTGAATGTGTGTGTGAATGGGTGAATGTGAGGCATATGTTGTAAAGTGCTTTGAGTGGTAGGTAGACTAAAAAAGTGCTATATAATTGCAGTCCATTTGCCATAAATCCAAGCAGTATTTTACAAAACATCAAATAATGAAAATGATAATGGAGATATTGAAACTAAAGGCTGTGAAGAGAAATAAACTGTCTTTCAGTTGTATTAATGTTGCCAGCAAAAGCACTGCTGATCCAAATTCTTAAAATAACATTTTAAAAGTAATCCTTAAAAATATATTTACTTTATACACAATATTGTTTTTAGTGTAACAATGGGAAAATTCTTTCTGTAATTGATTTAATTACTGTTGAAATAGCAATTTTTTTCATCAATCATCTGGCTGTTATTCTTTTTTTCGGTGAACACTGTTCATTTTCCTCGTCAAAACAGACTACAGCACATCCACTGTCACTGGTGGAATGAGAAAGGTTCTGGTAGAAATGAGCTTGAAAATTACAGACTATTGTAGTACTCGACAGACACGCCTCTTTAATCAAACACCAATAGCCTGTGAATCATATAATAGAACATGTGATGTTTTTCTGCTCAGGGCCAATCCCTTGAGCAGGCATTTTTCTCAACTCAGAACTTGGAGCGCAGTAAATGGCTGTGTTCATTAGCCATGGTCCAGTGAGGCGTCTGTGCAGCCTGAGCCGAGAATGAGACAAAGGCTTCACCAGCTAGTGTTTGCCAGGACTAGTTCCTGGGAATAAGAGGCTATTGCATTCATTTTGAAAATCCTTTCCAAAAATAACTGAACTTGAAAACAAGTTTGTCTTACTCCTGAGGAGGACTGGGAGCTGGACAAATACACATTAGAATATGTTTTTTAGACTTCCTGAAGTATTCAAAGCATTCAAATGTATTGAAATACTAAATATTACCATCTAATACTGTAAATGGGGAGCCTCTTCATCTTGAGAATTCAGCCTTCTCAAGTACTTTGATGTAATTTTTAATGTTAGCATACAGTGAGGAGATACAGGAACTGAGAAATAATGGACGACCAGTATTAGTGCCCCTGCAAACAGAAATACACTGTACATGTTTTCTAACTGTGCACCAATAGTTTTTAAAACTTTGCTGCAGATATCTTTCCTAATAAAACAGTTTTGCGTACTCTGAAGTCCAAAAGCTTTTCAGCTGGTGAAGTGAGGGGCTTTGTTTGGAAGAGATCTATGAGTGAGCAGGGAGAGCCCGAGTGTGTGAGCACCATGGTGGGTGACCCTGACCCAGCCCCAGGGCCGCAGAGAGAGCCTGTTTATTTTTGGGAGCCTCTGCCCGCTCTCATTGCTCTCACTTGAGGATAAGAACAGCTGCCTCGCTTCACGTCAGACAAACAGGGATGTAGCAGAGGGTAAACCCACTGAACCGCAGTTTGCCCACCTTTTGTATTTGCGGAATAGAGCTTACCCTACTTTTTGGGCCAACATGAATTTTAATGGTTTAAAATCTTTAGAACCCTTAAACTTTTGTGAGAACACAAATGATTATTATGCTTGTTTACATGGTTTCCTTATGACTACCACTAACAAGAGGCATTAGTTTACTCATAGTTTTATTTACCATTACATCACTGCTTACAACAAATGCAGATGGTATCTGCACGTGTGTGTGTGAAAATCTGCACTGGCACACACCAATTATGAAAAGAGCATAGCGTGATCCGCCCACTCAGACCCCACCTCAGTCTAACCTGCCCCATATGTGGCAATATGTGTAGTGGATCTGCAATAAATCTCTGGTATGAGCACACAAAGCGCTGAAGCATTCCTGCCCATGGGAAAGTCAGGTCAATGAGCAACTTGTGTAAACTTGTGCCTTAATGATTACGGCTTTATAACCATGCGGTGTGTTTTTGTTCCACTCATATAGATAGAGAAGGTTCCTGCTAACCGCCATTTGCATGATGCAACTGAGCGCTCACCTCGGCTTTTCCTTTTCATGATGGTGGCAGACAGAAGAGTCACCAATAACAGCTCCGATATATCTCACCTTGAGGTTTAAAGATCTACAACACACCCACCGTGGAAGAAAACTGGATATAGGTGATTAGAATTGCTTATGCTAGTAGAAAGGATGGAAATTTTGCTGTTCGCTAACCTATGGCTATTACTTTTCAAACCAGGCTAGTGCTAAATTAACTGGAAATGCCCTCCACCGCCTTCACAGGGGCAGGATTGCATTTTCTTTTTAGCCTACTAGCATTTTTACCATACCTGTTATATCAATGCCAGTCTCTATATTTTGTCAATTTCACAGTTCTACAACATTAAACACTAAAGAGCCGCAAGCAACAAGCAACTGATATTGCATTATACTTCCCTTTAATGGCTGCTCAATAAATAGGAGACACATGCTAAAAATTCAATGATCCGCCTTTGTACGAAACTAATTTATTATTGCTTTCCTCTCAATCTATAAATAATAACCTTGTGGGGATATAAACAGAGACAATAAGCCCATGCTCATCCTCGACTTTGTGCAGGCAGCTATGTTCCCTGTCAGTGGCTCCTGGGAAATCTCAGAGGATTCTTTGCATTGAGGTCTCAGGAGGTAGCTCTGCATGTGTGTTTATACAGTTGAGGCATGTTGGTCCTGTGATTGCAGAATTAAAGTATCAGATCATGGAAGCTGGTTGAACTTTTAAGTTAAGAATAATAGCTTGCTCACTTTTCCCCTTCATTGTCTATGGAGCAAAATGTTGTGATTTGGGAGGCAGCCAAAGTATTGTGGGAACAAGATGTGTAAGCTGAGCTCAATGACCTACTGGTTCCCAGCCTTCTCTTTGGCTTTCTCACTTTCTCTCTGCTTGCAGCGAACCTCCAGACAAAAGCATTATTATTGCTCTTGGATTCTTCATTGGTGAATTCTTGGTACTGAAACTGCACAGAATAAATTAGACGGTTTATGGCCTGTGATGGAGAGAGCTGAATGGAGCCATGACTAGTAACCCAGCATTTGTTGCTTCCAGTCATTCAGATTCTCTTAGCTGGAAAAGTTGCACCAGAATATTTCCAATGGTTGTTCTGCCGTCTGTCTCATTACACATGATGAGTTGTGACCGCACTTCTTCAAAGTCTGGGAGCTAAACAAAAGGTGCTATACAGGGCAAAGTCTTTGTTTTAAAAGGAGTTAGACCCAACTCTGGAATTTTACTGGATCCCCTGGCAGGTGAAAGGTCAAGGCTGTGAGTGTAAAAGATGTACCGAGGCTTGTCAGTGTGTTAATCCGTCTGTTGGCCAGAGGCCCAGGCAGAGAAAAGAGCAGGACCCGCTAACAGTATAGTGTTACACAAAACAGGTTCTTCTCACACCATCAAGCACGTGCTTGTGACTTAGTTGTATGGAAACCAAACATAACCTAGAGCTTGGCAAAGTTCCCCGAGATCCCCAGGATATAGGAAAATAAATCACAAGGTACAGAATGGTGTTCACAGAACATGAGTTGTCATCATTGGGCCTTTCCTGTCTTTTCATCTGTCCTGAAAGTTTCACTCAACAGTAAATATACTTCTTAAGATATATATATAAATGTATTATAATAAATTTTGGAAACAAGCCACCAAACAAATGGGCATTAAATATGATGGAAACCCTGGTTTCAGTCCTGCTCTGCCTACCCTACTGGTTTGAAAATAGCAAAACACTGGGTGGAGAGAGCAGCAGTGTGGAGGGAGTGTGAGAGGTTGGGAGGAGCAGTTATCAAATCAAACTGATTACACAGAAGCAAAATAAAGCACAACACTATAAAACATCCAGTGGCTCTGACCCACTTTGATCTTCACCAAAGAACACAGAGGATTGTTGTTGTAGGGCTTAAAATATCGGCAGCCCAACACATGCATATTTGTGTGGAGGTAATGCCTGGAATTATCGTCGTCTAGGTCAAACAACACCTAGACATACGTTAAGACGTCCAAAAATATGTTTTCCTTTACAGTCCCTTTGTGGATGTCTTCAAAATGGCCAAATTACCAACTGAGGCTGATGAAAACTGTAGCTCCCTATCAGGTAGTTCAGTACAATATAGAGCTTTAGGGAATCATGCTCATGTTAGACTAACTGAACAAACCTTCAGTCATGCCTGAACAAGCCGATGTTGGTCAATACAGGCAGAGGCCATCCCTTTCCATGACTTATTTACCAACTGCATTAACCACATCCCTCAATCTTTTTCAAACTGTCGCGCTTCTTAGCAAGATTACTACCCGCAAGCATGTTGACTCAATAGGACGTCACTAACAAAGTTGAGGCGGTCCAAGTTCTTGTGGTTATACTATCTCTGAAAAGGACCTTTTGCATGTGAAAGCGGTGATGGTGGGCAGGGTGGAGCTTTCCCTGTCAAGGACTTATTTTCCATCTATACCTCAGAGGAAATGCCACTCACTCTCACCGCTTTGCAGATGGTGAGACAATTATTAGACAGTTTTTTTATATGCCAATTATTGAAGTGGCAGCACACAATGGCTCTGGTTCTCAGAGATGGCATGCCTCCTAAATGGCAACCCTCCCGGTTCACAGGGGCATGTTCTCTCAAGTGCAGGGCGAGGTGTCCTAAGTGGAAACCCTTGGTGTCACCCAGTTCAAAGGGGCATGTTATATCAGGCACAGGCTGAGGAGTGGCATTCCCAACTATAGCTGTGGAGCCTATGTGCCCGGCCTCTGAAAGGCACAGGCTAAGAGCTGAGGGGCTGCCTCACAATGTCACTGAGACAGTGCAGATTGCTACAGCAAGACCCAACAGGAGTCTATAAACTTGTAAACCCAGTGCATTTGAGGACATTCTTATCTTCTTAGCTAAAAAATGTTCATTCCCAACATTAAAGGTTTATTTGACTGCAATTTCTGCATTCCATGTTGACTTTAAAGGTGGGGTTTCCTGGAGTTGCCCTCTTGTGTCTAGGGTTCTTACCCCCTAATGGGATCTGACTTTGGCTCTAGACTCCCTGTGTCAAGACTCCCTTTGAGCCACTTTGGATGTAAAACTCCTCTCCTAAGAGCAGCACTGCTGCACAGTGTGGG
>OMLF01021702.1:0-13011 GCA_900302615.1 Holocentrus rufus | reverse complement strand
CGGTGGACAGGGAAGATCATTGCAGATTGGAAAACCTCACCAAATCACACAAAAGCCATCTGTATTGATAGACTGCACTGGGGTAAGTGGGAAAATACTTATTTTTTTTAATTTTGGGTGGATTGTTCCTTTAGGTTTTAGAGCAGTTTTAAGCCATAACTGTCTGGAAACCGAGTGTTAGACATAGGCAGATATTATATAATAATAGACTCAACTTGTTAGCTTATCTACATTCCTGTCAAGCTGACTAAGTAAAATTAGGCCTAATTTTCTGCTTGCCATACATTTAGACTGATAACCTGCTGATAACCAGTGCAGCTCACAGGTAGATTTATGTCTTAGAGGAGGCCTGCCCTTGATAAAAGACCCAGGAATGACATTTGTCCCTCCACAACATTCTTCCTGGCCTGTCAAAGAGTTTGAGATATGGATAAGACGTTGTATTGGTCAAGCTGTGCTAATTGTTCTTGTTTTAACTGATATAAAGTTAATAATAAATAACTGTTGTACTAAATTCTGTGTGTATATCGTGATGCATATCATATTGTGGCCTCTGTATTGTGATATGTATTGTATTGGGAAGTTGTTGGCAATACTGATTGAATTTGAAGAGTGCTTTTCACTTTTTCTTTCAAGTAACTTTCTGTAGAGCCATACTTTCTAACATCCCAATGACATAAGGCCTAAATGTATGTTCACACAGGAAGTCAGGAAAAAATCTGATTCCCTGTATCGCATAAGTTTGATCACCTCACTTGAAAAATAAGCCAGTGAAACGTTGTAATGGCATGGAAGTGCATTTGATACCACCAGCTGACACAACAGAAAGCAGCAAGGACAACTGTCACAGCCATGACATCTTTCTTGAATTTTTTAATGGTGAGAAATGATGAAAAATTTACTTGAAACTGCATCACTTGACTTGAAATTCAACTCAAGTGAATGCATAATTGCCTCAGTTTGTGCCATCTTGAGTTAAACTGTGCCCATCTTGCCTCCTCCCACTGACCTGGCATGAATTCAAACAGCCTCTAAATCATTTTCATATTCAAACTGAATATATTGTCAGACGTTAATGTCAGCTTTACATAATCATACAAAATGCATTTCGGCCATTGTCTATATGTCAACCATATTGGATATCCCGGTATTATAGCATGCATGTCATAGTGTGCTTAGGGCTAATCTGAGTCAGAAGAAGTCTAGTTTAACTTCATTCGTGGTTTCCAATCACGTGACATGCTATACAAAAAAAATTATAGACAATACTACAGTACATACTATAGAGTAGGGTTAGGGTAAGTATCCTGGGGCGACTTGGTGGCTTAGTGGTTGGCTCTATCGTCTCAAAGCAAGAAGATCCTGGGTTTGAATCTCAGCCCACTTTCTTTCTGTGTGGTGTTTGCACGCTCTCCCTGTTTGTGTGGGTTTCTTCCACTGTCTGTCTGGCTGTGAGTTATCCCAGTGATGGACTCAGTAGTTTCTGCCCAATGCATGTTGTGATATGGTCCAGCACCCCCGGGACCCAGAAAAGGAAAAAGCTGGTATGAAAAATGGATGGACAGCACTCTTTAAATAACTCCACGGTGGATTGAGCTCTATAGTATTGTAATGTTTTTTCATACTACCCCAACATTCACAATACCGCACCATAGTGCAAGTACTACTGCAAAACAGAACATACTGTACTATCTATAACATAGTTTAGTAAAGTAAAAACTTTAAACATGATAACCACAACAGGGGCGTTTATGCAGGTTTTCATTCCAGAGAAACATTACAGCAAACCTTCAACAAGGAGGCACTAATGAGCAAATTCAACTGCTGTTGCGTTTGGTTGGAATTAAAAGTTAGCACAACTTGCCCATATGGCTCTTTGGCACATGGTTTGAAAAAAAAAAAAAAAAAAACTACTGCTCTAGACCAGGATTTTCACTGTTTCTCATGTTCTGGACCCCAAAATTGACTGTCATTAGGCTGTGGGCCCCCTTTTTGAAGTGCTTATCGCCCTGAGGGACCCTGATATACTTGTGGTGGGTATTAAATTGCCTAGATGACATACTAGAACAATTGAACATAGAGATTCAATGCAGTGAGTTTAAAACATGTTAAAATAATCACTTTCAAGTGAATACACTTATAGTGAAATCAAGCTGTTCCTCATTTTGTTGAAGACCCCATGGAAGCCCTTCAAGGATCCCCGGGGGATCCTTAAACCCCACTTTAGAAACCACTGCTCTTGTCAACCTCTTGCCACAGTTGCCTCAAAACATCTGAAGCATCTGTTTTGGTTAACCCATGTATGTGCCTGCCAATCTTTACGGGAAGTCTGCGTCAGTCTATCTATAAAGTCGTTATTCAGGGCAAAGTTTGACCACAAATGCAGCAGCCTTGTGTGGATGGACGGCAGCCACATGACACTGGAGTTTTTTCAATCAGACTCGTTTGAAAAGTTTGGATATTACTCCCCCTCGTGGACGATCGAGTTCAAGACATGTCCCCCGAACTTCCGGCACTGCTTACGCAAAATCCGGTTGTGCAGCAGCCATTTTGTCTGTTCGGGCAAGTCTTCCCCTGACGGTCACGAACTGCAGTTCCACCTTAGGAAACAATTTGAAATGTTGTCGTTACATTTCTATTTTCATGTTGTGTACTAACTGAGCACCGCGGGAAAATTTACACGCCAATTTTAGAAGCTCGAGGAGGGCTCCCCCTTCGAAATAAACCCATAATTTAGCGTAGAAGCCGCGGCCAGTTGAGATATGTCGTGTGAAGAAAGCTACTTGGCCATCATACGCTATCTGACTGATGAGCGGGAGCCATACGCGCCAGGGACTCATGGAAATACTAAGAGAAAAATACGCAAAGCAGCTGCCTGTTACGTTGTGAGAAACGGGACTTTGTTTTATCAGCGTCGGCTGAAGGGCCAGAATGATTTCACAGAGTTGGAGGTGGTGCTGCAGGATGGACGGAGGAAGGAACTTATCAACCAGGCACACATCACCGAAGAAGGGGAACACCTCAACCAACAACTCACCTGGGAGGCTATATCTCAAAAGTACTGGTGGAGAGGTATGTTACACATCAAGCTGGGTTAGCTTCAACTGGCTAGGGATTACACAAACCGAAGTACCGGTGTAAACACAAGCCTGTCAAATATAATGTACGCCACACTTCGTAGTCAGATACAAGCTGCTCTCTGGCTCCACCTGCTGGATGATAATGAGATCCTCTTTTTGTTGTCTAGCTCTGGGCTTCTCAACCATAGAAATAAAATTGGGAGCTAAAATAGGATAATTACATTTTTATGTTTTCCACCTCAAGGCCCATCCATTTATAATAGCAATGAAGTGACCACCTGGAAAATAAAATCTTGCAGAGTGTTCTGTTTTTTTGATGCTCATCCAGCTGTAAAGATATTGTGTTCCATGAGGTCTGTGATGTTGGCATCCTAGGTATCCTGAAGCATGTGAAAGACCACACCAGAGAGTGCTCTCACTGTCAGAGCAGGCGGTCTGTAGATGATGGATCTGGGCCGCGACTAGTGGCAAGGCCGGGGAGGCGCAAGGTGGTTGTCCAGACGGTGGATGAGGAGGATGAGGAAGAGGAGGAGGAAGAGGGAGATGAGGAGGTGTACTTCACTGACTCATCGTCTCAGCCTAGATCCAAGGTGGCCAAGACGGTGGCCAAGCATGAGCTGGTCTTTGTAAGTATAACGGGCATTTGGGTGTCATTTCAGCCTCAGAATGTTTTTACACTGTGTTGTCAATATATTGATATGATAAAATGCTTTCCATACAGTTTGCAGTTGAATGTCTTTAATTATTAAGATGGTCTTTGTTGCTTTGTCTTCCAAATATGTACCCCATGCATATAAGATGGATATAGATTTAATATATGAAATCATCTTTGGGCGTGGTTTGAGAGATATAAGTGTAAATGCATCTATCTGTCCTAGATGCATTTGCAATCAAAACTCCACTCAGAGTCTAATGGCATGCAACATTTCTCCAGCACTGAAAAATGTATCTTCACAACACAACAAGCATATGGCACCATGTGTTCTAAAATGACAAATCCAGATCTGCTCTCCCTAGTCTTTGCTGCATTCTCGTGTCCAAGCTGTTCTATCCACAGTGTAGTCGTGTTGCTGCTGTGGTAGATTTCATCAGCTGTCTTCTGTAGTACATTCTTTGGTGAAAATGGTGTTTTCCCTACACTTTCCCTGCACTTTAAACACAAAATGCCATACAAACTCATATTTGCTGCTCCGAGGGGAAAAAACTGGAAGTGGGTTGTGGTAATTTATTTATTTGTTGGACTGGCTGGACTGGAGATGCATCTGACTGCTATGTGTAAAAGCAATTTGGTTAAATCTTATATGGTTACAATCCAGACAGAAGTCACATGAAACGCCCAGGTGTAACTGGGGCCTGTGTGTGTGCTGACTTACAGGTGGATAGTAAGGGTGAGGTAAACCAGTTCCTGCCCAAACACAGCCAGACAATGTTGGACAAACTCAACCAGCAGCGGCTCAACAATCAATTCTGTGACATCACGCTGCTGATCGAAGGAGAGGAGCACCGCGCACACAAAGCTGTGCTGGCAGCCTGCAGTGAATACTTCAATGAGCTCTTTGTTGAGAAAGGGGCGGTCTCCACACATGAGGCTGTGGTCGACCTCTCTGGTGAGTCTTTTTTTTTTTTTTTTTATCGTTCACGTTTTCGGCACATTGTGTTTTGTGTATTAAACCAAACTTCGGTTCCTCTTTCTCGACAGGTTTTACCAAAGCGAGCTTCCTACCTCTGCTTGAATTTGCATATACCTCCACCCTTACTTTCCACTTCTGTGTAATGGCTGATATTGCCACCCTTGCACGCCATTTGCTGATGGCAGAGGTGCTGCAGATTTGTGAGTCTGTGCATAAACAGGTGGAGGAGCAGAAGCTGACGGTCTATCAAAGGGGAGACATCCACACTGTAGTGTCCAGTCAGCCAGCTTCTCATGAGGGCTACACAGAGGACTCTGGTGCGTACATGGTGACCATACAGAGTGATGGCCAGGCGGTGGTCACCCAATCTGCTGTTACTGTATCAGACAAGCCCTTGACTGATGCACATCCCAGAGAGACCTACATACAAGACCCCGTGACAGTTGTCACCCAAGCTGTGGAGGCAGAAGGAGGGAGCGCCCACACTGTGGAGGCTGGACAAGGTGAGACTGTAACTTTGGTCACTCAAAGCGGACCGGCTGAGCCAGGACAGGCCGTGGCCCTCATTTCCCACAATGCAGAAGGAATGGAGGGCGAGACCATGACTGTTGTCACTCACACGGGACAGGCCGGAGCCAGTGAATCCCTGGCTGTGGTTTCAGCGTGCCTCGCCATGGAGCAGCCGCAGGAAGCTGAGGGCCGCCTGGAAGCAGGGGCCTTCATCATAAATGTGGATCCAGACAAAGTGACCCCCTCAGAGGTCGTTAAACTAGCAGCTGCTGCTGTGGCCCCCGTGCAGCAGGCTGAAGCCACACCAGTGCCTCAGGAGGAGACCGCAGAGCCACAGATGGTGGAGTCGACGCCCCAAGAACACCCGACAACACCTCAGAAACGGAAACGAGGGCGGCCAGCCAAGATAAAGAAGGAGATGGTGGTCGTGGAGGACGCCATGCAGGTGGAGGAGGAGGAGCCTCAGTGTGTGAGCACCTCTGCGGAGGAAAGCCAGGATGACAAGCAGGAGAGCGCGACAGATGGCCACAACAGGAGGCGGCTCCGGCAGCGATCCATCGGTGAGGGGGGGTACGCACGTCTGCATATGGGGCTTGAGGATGAAGAGGAGGAAAAGAAGGCCCCGACCCCACAGCGTGCAGCTACCCCTAAGGTACATAAACACATTCAAATGAACCATTGCATATAAATGAATGAGCATGATGTGGCACTTGTAGGTGTTTTGTGTTCAACATAAACAATTTTACTGTGGGCAGTAGGGTTGGGTAATGGCACTGATTTCCCTATTTGATTCTGATTTCTGTTCAGTTCCATATCGATTCAAGCAGGACGATTTCAGCTGCAGTACCAATTTTGCAGTTTACGTGTAGCTTTGCTTTTGTCCAACTCTTCTTAACCATCATGGTTTTTAAACCCAGATGTGCATCAACACATCTGCCTTTGGGCTTGATGGCGCTGGATTCAGAGGTGGAGCTCCTGCCATTGTTTGTTTATTCATTCAAAACATGTAATTTAGTCAACTGAGTTTGTGTGGGCTAGTAGGTCAGCAGGCAACATCTGCAGGACTGAACCTTGAGCCAAAATCTTCACACTGAAAAAAATATCAAGATTTTAAGAATCGGTATCAGTTCGTTCAAAATTAGATTGTGATTAATTGAAAAATCAGTATTTTTACACAGCTCTCATCAGTAGATGGACTAAACTTGACTGTGTTGTAGGTGGGCCCAAGAGCTGGGAAGAGGGGGCGGCCACCAAAGCGACCAGTGGAGAATCAAGTGGAAGAACAGGCCTGGTCTGAGACCGGAGCCGACCCAGAGGCCAAGGCAGCAGAGAATGTGGCAGCAGAGGAGCTGAACACAGAGGACTCTGGGACTAAAGAGGCGGCGTCAGAGCCAGAGCCTGGACCCAAACAGGCTGCAGCCCAGCCAGAGAGCGCTGTTGATGGGGAGCACACCTGCTCTGAGTGCGGCATGTCCTTCCAGAGACGCTACGCTCTCATCATGCACACACTAAAGCATGAGAAAGCTCGCGGCTACAAGTGCAGTGTAAATATGAATTATTGTTGGATAATTTGTGTCAATCAGTCAAGTTTATTTAGAGCCCTTAATCACCATTACAGACTCAAAGAGCTTTTTAGCCCACAGTTTAGAGAAAACAAAAATGACACCTCATGACTTAAACGGGTTGAACAACAGAAAATGTATTAACTTTGATAACTGATTATTCATTTTAGTCATTTATCATGTAAAAATACCAAATGGTTGCTGGTTACAGCTTAGCAAATGCTTCTATGTCATCAATAAATTAATCATTTTGAATTTTAAATTAATACTATTTTTTGATATACATGTCAGACTAAGTAATTAATGTAATAAGACATCACTTTGGTCTCTGGTACCTTAATGATTCAATATCAATATTTTTAACATTTTAGAGCGAAATGGTAAATCAACATTGAAAATAGTCATTAGCCTTGAACAGTGTTTTATCATTGTTGTTCCTGTGCCCTTCTTGTAGCTGTGTAGTAAGGAGTTCCAGTACGCTGCCTCGCTGCGTGCCCACCTGGCCCGACACAAGCAGCAGAGCAGCCAGCGGGCTCCAGCTGCCAAGCCCTTAGTAGAGCAGAGCTCTGAGGGCAAGGCAGACGGAGACTTGGATGACAAGACAGTAGCGCGCACCAAGAGAGAATTCGTATGCGACATCTGCGGGAAGACGCTGCCAAAACTGTACTCCCTGCGCATCCACATGCTCAATCACACAGGTGTGCGGCCTCACTCCTGCAAAGTCTGTGGCAAGACGTTTGCCCACAAGCACAGCCTCAAGATGCACCGAGCACTCCACGACGTTTCCAAGCAGTTCCAGTGTGGATTTTGTAACAAGTCCTTCGTCAGCAAGAGGAGCATGGAGGAGCACACCAGCCTTCATACAGGTCTGCACAGGCTCTGCATTAAGTTTTTATTTTCCTTGACAAATGGCTCAGATTCAACTATAAATTCAAGCAATGGAATTTGCTGTGCTTGGTGTTTAATAAAATGCTCCTGATGTTTTATAGGCGAATCAAAATACCTATGCAACACATGTGGAGCAACTTTCCACCGAGCCTCTGCTTTGAGCAAGCACTTGAAGAAGCACCTGCCCAAACCTGATGTCCGTCCATTTGGTTGCCCTCAGTAAGTAGCTTCTCCGTCTTTCTCGTCCTTTGATGAAATTTTATCCACATCCATCAACTGTGATGAGGTTTGATTGATTTACTCACACTTGTGACGCTTCATTTCTGCTCCAGCTGTGACAAGAGGTTCTACGAGGCCAAAGATCTCCAGCAGCACATGAACAAGCACATGGGCCTGAAGCCGTTCCAGTGCCAGGTGTGCGGGAAATGCTACAGCTGGAAGAAGGACTGGTACTCCCACGTCAAGTCCCACAGTGTGGCTGAGCCTTATAAGTAAGTATGCTGGCTCAGTTTGAAAATATTGTGCTTGTCTTGACCCAGTGCCCTGGTTCCTACTGAGTGGGAAATTACTTCAGAAATAGTTTACCAAATGATGTTGTCGCAATCAAATCAGATGGATTTCTAGAAGTCTGAAGACCCAGAGCAAGTACAGTGATCAAATCTGCTACTGTCACTTTTTTGGGAGCACTGGCATCAGCACACCTGCTGTTCAGTTTGCTGTGCTCCTGCCCACATTCCTGTTCAGTCGGGTCCAGTTTCTTTTTCAAGAGGTCTTTAAAAAGCAAATACCCATCAGCCTCGCCGCACTGTGGTACTCATGTTTTCTTTGTGTGGATCCTCCTCAGGTGTAATGTGTGTGGGAAGGAGTTCTTTGAGAAGGCGCTCTTCAGGAGGCACGTCAAGAAGGCCACCCATGGGAAGAAGGGGCGCGTGAAGCAGAACCTGGAGCGGGAGTGTGAGCACTGTGGAAGGAAGTTCACGCAGCTCCGAGAGTACAGACGCCACATAAACAACCACCAGGGTGAGTCTCTCAGTGAGACGGGGAGAGGATGAATGAATGGAGTACTGCAGTATTTATGTTTAGTTGATGAATGAAGTCTTTGTCAGTGCTGAATATTTTTTTCTATTTACCCTCTCTTGCTAGGAGTGAAGCCCTTCGAATGTCTGACTTGCGGCGTTGCCTGGGCCGACGCCCGTTCCCTTAAGCGCCACGTCCGCACGCACACGGGAGAACGACCCTACGTTTGCCCCATGTGCCAGGAGGCTCATATAGACGCACGCACTCTGCGCAAGCACATGGCGAAGTACCACGGGGATAACCTGCCAGGGAAGATCATGTTGGAGAAGGACACCCTCCAGTTCCACAATCAGGGCACCCAGGTGGAGCACGCAGTCAGCATCCTGGCGTCTGACCTGCCCCCCGAGCTGCGCCCCGCCCAGCAGCCGCCCTCAGAGGAGATCGAGACGGTCCTGATCACAGAGGAGACGGTGGAGGCCGTGGAGGCGGTGCAGGCCGTCCAGGCTGTGAGCGACGGCTCGGCCGCGACGCTGTCGGATCAGAGTATCATGCAGGTGGTGAACTATGTGCTGGCTCAACAGGCCATGACTGGGTCGAGGCTTGAGGACACGCCCGAGGTCATTCAGACCATGGAGGTGGAGGTGGCCCATGTGGAGGTGGAGTGACCCACACAGACTGAACACGTTGTTACCTAGTGTCTGTACAGAGTGAAACAGAATGTAAAAAGCTTATTTTTCTGAAAATGTACATACTGTAAGTGAGGCTTTAGTTGGGTATTCACCATCTATTCAGCCTGGCACCTTGTGTTTGTTTGTGCGTATGTGTGGGTGTGTATGTGTGTGTGTGTGTGTGTGTGTATATGCACATGCACATTTGTACTCCTGTGTAAATGCCTAAATATAACTATTAATTGCTGCATTCACAGATCTACCACAGTTGAAGCTCAGGAGAAGTAAAGGTAGAAATAATAATTAAGACACAACCTTTACTTTGGTTGTATGTATTTTTTGTTCTCTGTGATCTGTCATTGCCTTAGTTCTTTTGATGGCGACAGACTAAAGCTGTGAGGCTTCACTGTAGCAAACATTTGATCCTGTGGCTGTTCTGGCTGTGGGGTCTTTTCTCCCTCGTGTAAGCTTGAAGGATAACCAAATAAAAAAGAAATTGCTCATGTTTCTCTCGTTCCTTTTGCTGTCATTGTATCACCAAACACGATCAGTTAAAGAAGTTATAAGCTAAAAGACAGAAATCTCAGCTGTTTTGGAGGTTGCCATGCCACCTGCAGGCCATGGTGAAAACACATAATTACAAAGCCTTTGATTGGACAGTGATTCAGTGAGGGGATATCATACGGTTAACATTTATAATGCAGTACTTTGCATCAACAGGCACTTAGTTCCTACATTTGTACTCCAGTTCCTGTAAAAATTAGCTTATAGCCACTAATAATAAATGTCACATTTAACTACCACAAAAATCACTGCAGGTAATGAAATGTAGTGACTATCTTCTGTGGGCTGGGTATTAAAGAACAATTGGATCTATGGATGGTAGGACTATATGTTGATGCTTGTTTTATTTTGGCATCAAAAAACTAACTGGAATGACACGTTTGACCTCACTTTCCTCTCACACTTAAATAACTTGAAATAACAGAATATTAACATGTAATATAGCAAGTATGGATATTTATTTTTGATTTATATCAAAATAGCTTGAAACATCATACATTGAAACATATTTACAAAACATTGTACAAAAATATGGAATAGCAGATGCCTTCTGCTTTTTAACAATGTTTTTCCTGGAGGAAAAACATTGGCTAGTGACTGTTGAAGGGTGCATATTTATTCCTTTCAATTAATACAAGCATTGCTCTTGCTCATATAGCTACCAGGTAATATTCACATGTATCTCACTTTTGTCCTGTCTCACTTTCCTGTTTAAAATCAAGTATTTTCTTTAGGGAAACTTTCAGAAGATAACTATACAAATGTATATACATTAATCCATTCTGGCCAGCTATCAAATAAAAACAAACCTTAACCAAAACTATGTGATTCAGCAATTAAAAAACAAAAATTAAAAATACTTGGCAATGCTTGGCAGCCACTGCAACAGTAATAGAGGCCCATGAAATGCAATCACAACTTTTGCTCGCTTGCAAGAAGATAACAGAAAGTAAGAAATAAATCAGTCATGGTATCATCACCACTGCAAAACACTGGATAAAGAGCATTACATATGGTTGCACCAACTTAATAACAATCTGTTAACCTAAATACTTCAGCATCTGATAAAAAGAATGGTGATGCATTGGTCGCACGATAACAGACAAAAAAGTTAACATAGAAGCTACAGCAGAAAAAAAAATTACCCATCAATCCACATAACACTTCTGACAGGCAATTTATGAAATGTATACAATCAATGCTGGCGTATGCCAGATATCAAAAACAGTGTAGTCGACTAAATTGAAGAATCATAACTGAGGGTCATAAAGTCTATTAGAAACTAAAATACACCTTTGCTATGGCCCGCAGAAGAAATAAGCCCTAATAAGCCCTCTAACAAAGTTTCATTTCCAGTTATGCTTTAAAATTGGAATGAATCATGAACACTTAAAAACTCATAGCAATCTTCAACCTCTTGGCATTTCTTAAGTGCTCTCTCTCAGGAATTTTTAACATAATAAACTGCACCTTTAGTCAACGCCATTTATCTCTCTTATGCTATTTATCTCTCTTATTCTATCATGACAAACAGAACACTAATGAAAATAAGTGCATCTCTATTTGATTATGTATTTTGCTCTCATCACATACTTGCACTAAAATAGCAGTTTCTTGAACGAAATGTTCCAAAAGTAGCTGTGAAATGATGAATCCGGAAATGGCAACACCACGGGGGGAAAAAAAAGAAAAAGGGATGGGCTGCGGCACTGTCTTACTCCCCCTCCTCCTTGATGCGCTGCTGTTTGTTGCGGCGAGAATCTAAGTCGAAGGAGAAGTCGGACCACTCGTCCCGCGGTGGGAAGGAGATGGTTTGGCGCAGGGTGAAGCGCACGGCATCGATGACGCGCTCGCCCCGGGCCTCGGTGGAGCCCACACTGACGGTGGAGGCGCCGCTGGCGGTGCGCAGTATGTGGGGAGGGGGAGAGAAATCCATGGTCTGCCGGTGCTCCATGATCCCCTTCCAGATGATGTGCTGGAACTCCATAGGGATCTTCAGCCGGGACAGGTCCTAGTGGTCATTACACAGGGCACAGTTAGTTCGTGCAGGGGGAGACACTCTTCTCTTTAATCCCACAAACAGACGGGCAATGTCTCACCTCCATGTTATAGTTCTCAATCTGGTAGATGTTGGTCAGGCCTTGTGCTGTGAAGTAGTCCAAGCAGCCTGCGCAGCCCAGCCGTAGAAGGAAGCTGAGGGAGGGAATTGGGGGGAAGAAAAAAAAACGAAGGGTTTAAATGAGGTTCATTGTATAAATAACCGCACATTGCAATAAAAGTCTGAAAAGTGTCATTTACAGTCTTAAAATCTTGTTTATGTGAAAAAAAAGGCTGCTGGATGAGATAATCCACTTGTTTCCAATCCCAATGAGCTTTGTCATTTTCTTGACACTAATAAGCTGATCTGCCTTATTCTGCCTTGTTTCAACATCTTTATACTTGATCCCAGATTAAAAAAAAAATTCTGAAAAAAGTGAAACTGCATTGGAAACGTGGGATTATCTCATCCCACTGGCAGATTTTGTCACTTGTTTTAAGAAAATTAAGATCTTAATACTGAACATGTGATATGACGTTAATATGCATTTTTTTGCAGTTTCCTTTATAAAACACAAATTTGATTACAGTCCACACGTCAATGCATTGTTGTTTTCTCAAAGTGAACGGTGAAATAAAAAATGAAGTATCCCATTCTGCGGTTAGCTGGTACCTGGAGATGCTGCTGTCCATTGGGTATGGAGGAGGGGGAGTGCAATGGGAGGAAGGTACCATGGGTAGCTGGGGCTGCAGTGCATGTGTGGGGCTCAGTGAACTCATGTCAGCGTTCATGGGGATGTGTGTCCCCATCATGGGAGTCACTAGAGAAACACAAGCAGCCACTGTCAGCATTCGGTACCTCTCTCTGAGATTAAGAGCTTACGTAATTTCAACAGAAACGGAGGGGAGGGGAGAGGAGGGGGGCATGTGGAGGTTACTCTCAACATGACAAATAATGCATCATAACAGGTCCTGCAGGCCCAGAGAAGAGACGAGTCTCACAGGGATCACATTCTTTTGGAGGAGGAGGAGGAGGAGGAGGAGGAAGCGTCCT
>OMLF01021700.1:0-11626 GCA_900302615.1 Holocentrus rufus | reverse complement strand
CTCTCTCTCCCTCTTGCTCTCTCTCTCTCCCACACACACACACACACACTCGTCCCTTCCCCTCGCGCCTGCCTGGCGTCTCATTGGTTAAGTCCCAGCTATATATTTATCTGATTGGTTAGGGCGGGGTATATGTACACAGCGTGGGTTGGTTAAATCTGGCCACAACTTTCAAAACTTCACAGACAGACGGCGAGTCGGACTGCCTGAGCGACTGAGGGGAATCCAGCGTGGACAACCGCCGCACCGCACTCTCCAAACAAGAGCTGTTGTCTTTACTTTCGAGAGAGAGAGAAAGAAAAAAAGAGAGAGTGAGAGAGCAGAGAAAAGAAAGAAAGAGGCAGAGTCATCGTGGATCATTTTCGGGGGAATACTCCTGCTCGCTCCTTCTCTCTTCCTTTCTCGGCCGAGTCTTCCCTCTCCTCTCAGATCTCGATGCTTTGCTTTGGGATTTGTCCTCCAAATCCATCGCCTGCCTCTCTCGCCGGTCTCTCTCCCCTTTCCACTTCAGAGTTGTTTAATTTTTCTAGAACTTTAAAGCATAAAAAACTGAGACAGACGTTAATAGAATTGAGCTCGGACTAAAAAAGAAAGAAAGAAAGAAAGAAAGAAAAACAGCAAGACAAACCCGAGCCCCCCGGTTCTGGGATGAATTTAGCCGAGTCAAGTTTCCCTCGGGAGCATGAGAGTCTTCTGCGCACGGGCCCGGTGTCCCTCGGGGGCCCATGGGCGTCCGGGACCCCGAGCCCTGCCTCTGACTCCGACATGGGCTTCGAGCAGAGCCTCTCCGGGGACTGCAGCTCCCCGGACGGCCTCGGGATCGGACGGGGCCCCGTGAGGAGAGTGGACCCCAGGATTTCTCTGGGTTCCGGTTCGGGGAGCCCGGATCCCGGCCGAGCAGGAAGCGCATCAACGGCTGACGGGAAGGCAGGGGGGAGTGAGCCGAGGATCCGCAGGCCCATGAACGCCTTCATGGTGTGGGCCAAAGACGAGAGGAAACGCCTGGCCATGCAGAACCCCGACCTGCACAACGCCGTGCTCAGCAAGATGCTCGGTAAGACAGGACGATGCATAACACATTAAAAAATTTTTTAAAAAAACAGTCTCAAGAGCATCATGGGATGCAAACGTCTCCTTTAAAACCCAGGCAAATTAAATTTTAGCAAGTTCTTCATTCATTTTGCAAGAGAGGAAACTCCAATACACCAAACCTGGGTCAAATGTTGCTTACAAATATTTCTTTCCATTTATTGTAACTTTATTGATGTGTGAGATTAATCTCATTCAGACAGTTTAGATGTCTGAATCAAGGGATCAGTTGCAGACAAAACTGACTTTCCATTTTCTTGCTGCAGTTTAAATATTCTATTAATTATAGTGTTGCTCAATGTGGCAAACCCCACCCATCTGGTACCACAGTGGGCTAATATAAACCATAAATAGTTCTATTAATGGAATTTCTGCAGACGACTTGGCACACAGTGAACTAATCATGCAACTGTGACTATGTAGTTTATTTTCACCAGATATATACTGCAATGCAAAAATAAAAAACAAATGGTTCATACACAAAATACGTTTATGACTGCACGGCACACACACATATTTTGCAGTCGTAACTTCATTGAGTATGAAATTTTTCAAATGCAATCAGTCAGATCAGAGATTTATCATTTTGAAAAATAAGAACAAAATCATTTGTAGTTGGAAAAATTATCTGTCAGTTATCATTTAAGTCTATTAGCTGTTTTAATTGTCTTGCATACAAGACAGTGACACATAAGATAATCTGGTCATCAGTTATGTTTTTTTAACATGACTGATGATCTTAAGGCAGCACTCTTGTAGCGACTAAATGTAGCGACTAAATGTAAGACACTGAAAAGGCATTTTGGAGGAAGTGTGTTAATGTGCTGATATGTTGCTGAATCAGATTATCACCTCATCTTGGAAACTAAATTTAATAATAGAGAAGCTGTTAATCTGTAATGTGTCACTCTTCACCCTTTAAAGAGTAAACTGGCATCTCTAATAGACCAGGATTTGCATCGTATTTTAGGTGTTTAGCTGATGCCGATAACGGAGAGCCATAAGTGACCACCAGCATTGAGAGTAACCAACTCTATGAGGTCAGAGGTCAGAGTGCCCTGATAATGTTCCTGTGACCCCAAAAAATATCATGTAAGACTGAAGTGGAGAAAAGAAATTAGAGCTACAGAAATGTGTAGCGGGATTCTTTTTTTTTTTTTTTTTTTTATTGTATCTCAAACATTTTTGACTGCTCATTTCTTCTGCACCTATTTGTGTGAGTAGCACAGATGAATAACAGTATATGAACATGAATGTAATTGCACGATTTTTGCTTTGGCTTTGTGAATCAAGACCAAAAATGCTGCTGGGGAGGAACAAGTCTAGTTCAATAGTCCTCAGATTTTTTTGACTGTTTTCCTGTGAAAAAAAATTGTAATTTTAAAGTTTCCAAATCATTTGATCAGTAAATAAATCAACCTGAAAACGTAGCTGTTCTCCAGATGAACCTATCACCTCTCCGAATATGCAGCCTCTGATGGGGATCGCAAGGAGGCATCACCTTGTTTTAAGCACTCGCAAGCAAAAAAGTTTAAGAACCACTGGTCTAGTTCTTACAATTTTGATTTTATTAATCATATTTTATTCATTTTCTGTTCTGCTCAGTACCTCTTTATTTCCAAATTGACATCATAACATTAAAAAGCCATTAAAAGACTGTTAATGTGTTAATGTCAGAACAGCACAGCAGAACAAGAAGTACAACAGCTTAAACAGCGAGTGAAACCTTTTTTTCCCCTTGACTTTGTTTACTTTTCTACTAAGTAACATGCTCTTCTTCAGCTCCTCCCTGCTTCACATTCATACAATTCCTCACATTCACACTGCTAGCTGCCCAGTTCAACCACAGCGTTCCAGTGCTGGCCGCCGAGCCGCTCCTCTGCAGCATTTTCGTGTTAGCTGCTTCACTCGAGGGCAAACTCACTGAGAGCTGATGAGGAGAAGAGTGCTTTTCAATTATGGTTTCCAACAAGACTTTCCCAGCCAGTCTGGGATTCAAACTTGCAACCCACTGTGTAGAAGCTTTCCTAACCTCTGGGCTACTGCCAACCACAAATATAAGCCAAATTGGAAATAAAAACTTTGTGTCTCTTATTATTTACAAACACATTGGATATGTACTGCTCACACCAACATTTCCTTCACAGTTTTTGTTCTGGGCCTTTCAAACATCATTTAGACTGAGTGACATTAAGAGGAAGGGAATTATTATAGGCAGCAAAATTAAGCATGTTTATTTTAATGCTTTACAGGACACATAGACATGTATGAGTCAGCTGATCCACATCAGTAGACAGCAAAACACAGTTCAGCATTTTTTCAGAACTGGCCCCACGTTTCCTTAATGTTCTTATTGGAGGCCCTTCAGGGCCACGATAAAGCATAAATCAGCATTTCTACCAGTGCACAGGATGTGATGTAAATATCCTCTGTGCTATTTAGGGTGAATGAGAGGTAACAGGGGAGGGCGAGAGGCAGTAAGTCATTGGGGTTATCAAGCTATTTTTTCTTGTCACTGACGTTTGGTTCAGTTAGACCCACCACAACCCCAGAAGGGTCACCATCATGTTCAGGAAAAAAGCCGGAAAAAAATATTTGTATCTTTATTTCCTAGTACACTGATTATGGTCAGTGGATGTTCTTTTCTTTCTTTTTTGTTTTGAAGCAAAAACGCACACATGAAGGGACACAGTTTACCCTGTTGATGGATTAATGAGTTGATGAGTTGAATGCTATTGATGATTAGATGATGTGAAAGATAATACATCACTAAATGTACTATCTAACACTTCTCCTTTGTACCCTCTATCTTTAGCAAGGCCCTGAACACTGTGATAAAATGATGATGAAGATGATGACGATGATACCTTGTGTTCTTCTTGTCCCCCAGGGCAGTCATGGAAATCCCTGAGTGCTACAGACAAGCGTCCGTTTGTGGAAGAAGCAGAGCGGCTGCGTGTCCAGCACCTCCAGGATCACCCCAACTACAAGTACCGTCCACGCCGCAAGAAGACCACCAAAAAACTCAAACGTGTTGAGCCGGGGCTCCTGCTCCACAGCCTGGCCCAAAGCGGTGCACCAGGTCTTGGGTTAGGGCCTGGGGTCAGTTCGTTGGGTGCAGAAGGTGTCTCTGGTGGGTCTGCTTATGGACCTCCAGGTGCCCACCCTCAGCATCACCATCACCCCCACCACCTGCTGCCATCCTTGGGGCACTTCAGGGACCTCCAGCACCCGGGGTATCCTGAGATGGAGAGCTATGGTCTGCCGACTCCAGAAATGTCCCCTCTGGATGTTTTGGAAGACGGCAGCGGGGAGTCTGTGTTTTTCCCCCCACATATGCAAGAAGAGGCAGGGATGGGTGGCTGGAGCGGGTACCACCACCTGCACCATCACAGCCAGCATTACAGCCACCACAGCAGTCATCATTACAACAACCACAGTCTCCATAGCTCCCTACACAGTGCACACAGTCAGGGTTCAGGAATGAGCATCAGTCCCAGTATCAGCTCCAGTTTAAGTTCAGGTGGCAGCTCTGGAATCGACTCCAGAATGAGCTCTGTCGATTCCAGAATGACCTCGAGTATGAGTTCCGCCGGTTCCGGTGTGGCAAGCTCGGTCGACTCCAGGATGAGCTCCACTCACACTTGCAGCGTCAGCTCCAGCCACCACGTGACCTTGAGGAGCCCCGCCAAGTGCCCGCCGCCTCTTCCCGATTCCTGCTCTCCCGCTTCCTACCCGCAGCCATCCATCAGCCTGTCCGAGCCAATCAAGCCCCACCAAACGCCTGGCTACTTCAGCCAAATGTATGGGAGCACCGTCCATAACCCCACGCACTTCACCCCGTCACACCTGGGGCAGCTTTCACCTCCTCCTGAAACATCCACCTCTATCCCTGCCTCATCCCTCCTTCCTCCCACGCACTTAGGGCCTTCTGATCCCGAGTCCTCCGGCCACTTGGGCCCTTCTGCTGAGTTCTGGTCTGAGGTGGACAGGCACGAATTTGACCAGTACCTAAGTGTCGGTCGGACCCGAGGCGAGGCCTACGGACTTGCTGAAAGCTGCGGAGCCAAAGTTCTAGGTGTGCGTTCTAGCAGTGGTGGTAATGGTATTAATGGTGGCGTTGGCAGTATTATCAATAGAGATGTCAGCAGCGTTATTAGCAGTAGCAGTGTATGTGAGGAAGGCAGCAGCCCGCTCATATCTGCTCTTTCTGATGCCAGCAGTGCTGTCTATTATAGTGCCTGTATCACTGGATAAATATTTCATCTCATCTCTCGTAGCACCGCACATACTGCACAATTTGGTTTGACCTATGTTGAAAATCAATCAATCAATCTTGTTGTTTATTCAACTCAATGTTGTGTCTACCTTAGTTTTCACATACCCCCGCTCTATGTTGTGATTCTACCTTTTATCTCAAAGTAAAAACAAAAAAAGTAAAAAAAAAAACCTGACCTACATTAAGTCAACCAATGAGATTATCCCTGCCTCTGAGAAATATTTGTAGAGCTAAAACCTACAGGATTCAGTTGCTGATGGAGTAAACCCTTGTTTTGCATCTGAAGGGTCATTTGCTGTATTTACTGTATTCTTATAGCAAGAAATCTTTGCAAGTAAGGCTGGATAATCCTAATGAGCAAATGCAGCTAATGACCCGGCCTTTTTATACTGCTTTCATCACAAGCTGGTTGCTTCCATGGCTGGCAGCAAAGCCTGGTGGCTAAACAGTCCGACTTGTGGTTGAAAAGTTGCATGTTCAATCTCAGCAAGACATTGAACCCCTTTACCCCTCCAGCTTCCCCTGCACTCTGATCCCTCTGGTAATTGACATTCATGTTTTGGGGGGATTATGCAAGTGAAATGAATCTCTTAATTGCACAACCACCACAAATCTCCACTCCAAAACATCATCTCATATCATTTTTGACATTACATCTCAGGACCTGATAAATATTCATCTCCATTGAACTTTTTTGGTTAAAAAGACTAAAGGAAGGAAACTTTACACCAGATTCAGAGGAGAGGAGATGGGCAGAGGATGGATGGATGGATTGGATGAGAGACAGACTTGAAATTGGCCTCAGCGTATCACTCTGGAGCGTTGTCGGGAAAGCCTTGGCCATCGGCCCAAAGCAGACCACTGAGGTCTCCCACAAACTGTCAGGACATTTTACAAGGCTGGGTTGGGGTTTTCCTTACCCCAATACATGCCGTTCTCTTTCTGTCTCAGTCTATGATAAATCCTCATGTCAAACTCTGTGCCAAAACAATGCTGCCCTGCTTGTAGGCAAACATGGTTCAGGATCTTTTCTGAACCATTAAGCGCCTTTGGTAATTTCAAGCCACCAAGCAGTTCTTGCTTCAATAAAATGTCAGCTCTTGAAATTGATTTGTATGGCTCATTACCACCCTCCATGGTGTATTTTGGTGGAAGTAGGTTGAGGATAACACTAAAGTTTTTTTTTTCTTTTCATTAAATAAGTGCTACTTTGTGAATGAGTCACCAAGCAATACTTATTTAAACTTATTTAACAATGAAAAATGCAGTTTGACCAAAGGACCCTTGCTCTAATTCTATTATCCTATTAATTGTTCCTTTCTGGGAAGCCTTTGAGTCATATTTGATGTAGCCATTTACTGTATATAGATGCAATGCCTCTTCTTGTCTGTATCTGAAGGAGAAATTAAGACTATGAAATGTTCTCTTTGCACTGGGTTAAATATTTTAACTGTATAGAAGGAACACTGCTTGTTGGAGATCATAATGCATAACTGTTAATGTTCTGTTGTAAAAAAAAAAAAAAAAAAAGAAGAAGAAGGTGCTTCATTTCTTATTTTGTAGATTCTTGTTTTTCTGGATATGATTTACAGTCAAAGATGAAGGAATTGGAGCAGTGAGCTTTTGTTGATCTTTTTTGCTTTTGATTCTTTTACAGTGTAATATCAAAATATAAATATGAGGCAAACAATACAGTATACTGTCAGTTTTGGGGCTTTATGGGTCTTCATAGAACAAAGTCTACACGATAGACCTTGTTAAACCAGTGACACCAGTAAACAAGACCAACTTTTGCTTGCTGCACCAATAACTGCCAGTTTTGGCTGTATGGAAAATGTGAATTTGTGAGTTTATTTGTGGAGAAGAACATGAAAAATCAACAGTGGTAGCCATTGTACACATCCTGTTTCATGTGTTTATCCAGCATCTATCTTGCAGTAGTATTGTATACAGCGGTGGCAATTGTAGAAGTCCCTCTTCATGCATTTATTCCGCATCTGTTGTGCATTAGTGCGACAGACAGTTCGCTCTCGAACGTTATTCTATAAAACAAATAAAGTATTTTTTACAACAAAACTCCACTATCAACCAACCAGTCACCATGTAACCGCCGATGGTTGAGAAGAGAGGAAAACTTAATTTTTTCCAAACAGTTCCTCTTGGGGACGGAGCCAAAGAGCAGCAGGAGTTCAACAAGCCTGCAGTAAAAAAGTGGGACTTCTGCAATGGCTACATCTGCATTTGACATTCTTTTCCGCTGACACCAATCCCATTTTAATTTACTGGGACACACAGAGAACATCAGAGAGACAGGCGTTTTAGTCCTGCAATAACTCTGGGCTTTTGGTAATAATTATCTTTGAAAAGAAAAAACAAAATAAAGAGAAAAAAAAACACCCAAGATTTTGGGATTAAAACAAAGGACATTTTTTCTCAGCAGCCATATAACAACAGGGCAAATTAAAACCAGGATTTTTCCCAGGAGTGTCATTGTGACACTTCTGAAACTGTTTGACAGGGATCATTTTTATACTTTCTTTTTAAGTGTGTAAAGATTGGTTTTTGTGTTTATATTTGAAAAAAGAAGGTTGGCTGTAAATGGATATATTCTGTTTTCTAAGATAAATGTACAAAATAAACACTTCTAAAGCTGCACATCGATTCGCGGATCTGTTGTGGAACACGGTCTGACTAAACTGCATTAATCTGTTACATTAAAAAAAAATCTTTTAGGACATTTTTTTTAACCTTTGTTGATCCAAGGGGAGTTGGCAGAACATGCACACGGTCTTTTGCAGCAACGCCCTGTATGATATTCATTTAATCAAACGCAGTCGTACCTGGGAGCTGCACAGTGCTGTCAGACCTTAGGCTGTCCTATTAGAACTGGAGTGGTGTGCCTTGCTTAAAGGCACTACAGTAGATATTATTAATGGAATGCAGAGTGCTTGTGATACACTTCTGCAGGACCATAGATTAAAAGTTAAAGGTGCACTATGCAAGATTGATAGGGTTGATTTAAATAAGGTCCCTTTAGACTGTACTGACACAAAAAATGTGGAATTAGCACATAATTTGGCAGTTGAGTCTGCATGGTTCTCATCATTGACCCAATTCATGAATACTCCACGTTTTTTTGTCATCTGAGTCTCGGTTCTCATTTAATTCAACCCTCTGCACTTTTGCATAATGCACCTTTAGACTGGCTTCACCCAATGCAATGTCCATGCAATTAGTTGCAGGTTGCAAATTAAACTTTTACTGTTGCCATGTCAGCAAACCCATATGGAACATTCCAAATGATGATGCAAACCGAATTTATAATTTTTTATTAGACAGTTCGCCTGGAACTTAAGGCCGATGTTACACTGGCTCAACTAAAACGCAACTTCAGTTCTGTAGTTTAGTTGTTTTGGAGTTCCAGCCAATTAAAATCAACAGGTTTCGCTTCTTCATTTGGAATGCTCTGTATGAGTTAAATGACACAGCAACAGCAAAAGTAAAATTTACGACTTGCAACAAAAATGCATGGAAGTTGCATTGTGTTGTGTCAGCCGAAGGCCACGACATGCAGCTTTTGTTCTTGAAACAGTTGGTGTTATTAGCCCCGCCCCTTCACTTCAGCCCCTCAGTGGATCAGATTCCCTGTTCCAACAGCTGTCTGTCATGTCAATGATGTCATGAGGTGACATCATGTGTAAAGCTTCCAGAGACAATCTGACGCTGGTGTTCGCCATGTTTCTGAATGCTTAGCGTCAATCTTTCTTTTCTTCCTCCTTTCCAGTCTTGTTGTGTATTTTGCTCTATTTGCTGCTCACCGCACCTTCGTAGCCACGCCCACAAAGACATGCCCACAGGAAACAGTTTATGCCCCCAAAAATTTAAACAACGATTAAAAGTCTGTTTGAACCAAATGGGAATTTTGGCTTGAATACACAGGCTGTTGATGTAGAATATATCCTATTTATTTATTGCCATATTAATGTTTATTGCAGCTTTAAAATAAATCCTTTTTATTTGTCTCATCTACAGTGTTAAATGAATTTCAGATCAAATGCTGAGTATGACTCAAAAGAACAGGCTTTAAATTCTGGGGTTTTATTCACTTCCATATTAAACCATTTTAAACGGTTACATATATCTGGAAAAAGACCAAGATTTTGTCGCTGTCCCAATATTTACGCTTCTGCAAGTAGGTCGGCTCCCATATTTTTTTGGTGGGTAATTTATCATCTTTTCACTCTGTCCCACAAACTAAACATCACAGGCTTGATCCCTGCATCGGCCAACGAGTTTACCAACAGCTTACAGCCGTTCATCCTTCACGGAGATGCTGAACCTCGAGCCGCTGATGTGTCCAAGATTCCTAAACGCAATGTGAAAATGTTAACGTAAACATTATGTATCGGCATCCACATTCCTGACCGAGCTCTTCAGAGCTCAGACAGAAGTGTTTTTCTCTGCGCTCGCAGCCTCTGGCGATAATTTACATCAGCCACAAGAATCTTATACTGTGCCACATGGAAACCGCCAGTTCTGTGAGTTTGTAAAACAGTTAAGAAAAAAAGAAAAAAAAAAAAAAATCACATCCTGACCATCCGCGACTAGGGTTTCATTCTCTGGACTCAACCAGGTTTTTGCATCGCAACCCAACAAACAATGCCTGCTATGTGAATATTTATAACTGGAGAGAGTTGCTCCAAAGTGAGACGTCCACCGGTCCAAAACTATGATTTTCTCCAGAATGACTGCCGGCATCAAAGTAAAACTTGTTCTTAATGGTTATTTTTTATTATATTTAATTATTTAGTTTATTATT
This sequence comes from Holocentrus rufus, assembly GCA_900302615.1. NCBI lineage: Eukaryota > Metazoa > Chordata > Actinopteri > Holocentriformes > Holocentridae > Holocentrus > Holocentrus rufus. The sequence goes on along the minus strand of OMLF01021700.1, from coordinate 1,439 downwards.
TTTTATTTGATTTTATTATTCAATGTATAGTGACACAAAAACCAAGACCATCTATATATTGTATTTAAATGTATTTGGTTTTTTTACCAATTCTGCTGAGTGTCAGTTATCTTTGTGTGACTTTGAGTAGAGAATCTCTGCTCAATTTATATTTTTTGTTGTACTTAACCCTGTTTTGATTTAAATATTTGACTTTTCTACGCCATACAGAGTACAAAATCTTCAAACCTCTAACCTGGCAGGATGATAAGTCAACAAAACTCTGTCCAATAACGAGCGACTTTGTCCATGTGACTTTTGTTTACAAGCCCTGGCTGACTTATAACTGGGCGGCGTGAACCTAAATGAACCAAATGCAAAAATGCAACGAGGTCAACTTTTCCGGTATGTTTCATCCCAAAGAAAACAAACTGTGGGTGAGATTACTCCCACATAGAGCATAGAATATGCTTTGTGAAACTGTCAGTTAAATGCACTGTGAAAACATCCAGTTTAACAAGTCCTTCAGTCTCCTCTTCAGTGTTCAAATCTTGTTTTTCTTCCAACGAGGTCAAAAATCTGCCAGTGGGATGAGATAATCCCACTTGTTTCCAATGCTAATCAACTTGTTTCCAGAATTTTCTTGAATCAAGTGTCATTTTCTTGATCCTAGTGGGCTGATCTGCTTTATTCTGCCTTGTTTCAACATATTTATACTTGAATGCGATGTGTTTTATACTAAAATACATCCTACTGGCAGATTTACCTTGTTTGAAGGAAAACAAAACAAAACAAAACAAAAAAACACTGAATATGAGACAAAATGACTAGTTAAGACTAGTTAAGGCGGGGATTTGTTGCAGTGTATCTTCCAATTAGTTTCAGTTGTATTTTCTCACTTCGGCAGCCACTGCCAAAACTTCGGATATTACTCATCTGTCTGCAGGCCTTTGGAGGGGAAGAAGAAGAAGAAGAAAGAAGAGAGAAAAAGGACAAGAAGAAGAGATGACAGAGAAATAGGGGAAGACAATCGCTCCTGTGTTTTCGATGCGCTGTAATCCTCTGTGATCTGCTCTGATTCTGTCCTCTCTGCTTTGTGATCCGACGTTAAACGAGTTTTGGCTCGGTGGGATCAACCCCCCCCTCCGCCCCCCTCCCTCCCCAAAACCGCTGACGGACTCAAAAGAAAACATTTGGAACAAGGAAAAACTGTTCTTTCTCTTCCTCTCTCTCTCCTCAATCAGTATGTTCTTTTCTTTTTCTCATTTGAGTTTTTCTTCCTTGTTTTATTCCTCCTCTTTTTTCTTCCTCCCCATGTGTCTTCCTCGTCCTCTTTCAGCTTGATTCCTCCTTCCCATCTTTCGCTCCATGAACCCATTTCACTTCCTTTTCATTCTATCTTTTCTCCCCATTTTCTTCTATTTCACCCAATTTTCCTTAATTTCACCCATTTTCACCCC